>WTSP01000010.1:15075-35121 GCA_025331215.1 Actenoides lindsayi | reverse complement strand
CCAAGATCTTGTCCACCCCATCCCACTGCAGGGGGAATGTTGCAAACCAGCCTTGGTGCTGTGTGAGCCCTGCCCAGCAGCAGCCACAACACAGGTGTGTTATCAGCCCCTTTCCAGCTTTCAATGCAAAGCACAGCGCTGGGAGGGCTGCTATGGGGAAAAATCAACTCCAGCTCAGTCAGACCCAATACAGTCAGAAAGATTAGGAAGGATTCAGATGAGAAAAAGAAGACAGAAGTATTGTAAGGCAACGTTTTAAAAAGACAGAGAATCGATTAAACACAAAGAAGCTGTTCCAAGTGGAAGAATCTTACAAATGAATCATTTGCTACTTACTGTGGAAAGACAATACAGGAGAAGAGAAAAAAAAGACAAATAAACCCACATACAATATGGAAAACATAACTAAGCAAAGCTGTAGAGTGAAGACTGAATTAGGGTAAGCTAGAGGTAATGGCTATATTCAGGTGTAGGATAAGGATTTCTGCCTCTGCTGGAGTGTGTTTCACTGCAATCCTCAAATTCCGAATCTAACATCTGGAAAAATGCCTTTTGTTTTATTTGTAAATTAAATAACTATCACTTATACCTGGATAGATGTCTTTTGATTTTAGAGAGTGGATGACAAGAGAGGTCTTCAAGATATTCTTTTCTCATTTCTTTAACATCAAATGGCTATCATCATGGATAGTGTGGTGTTAAAATTACTAACATTTAAGATTTGAGATGTCAGGTTAAGAAGTTTATCCTAACTGAAAGAACATTCCTTCTGACTCAATGCTAAGAGTCAGTGATTGTTTCCAACTCCCCACTTCCAAGCTAAGATGACACCGGGTGTGCCAGTCCTATAGGTTCCATCAAGGACCATCTCACCATATTGTCACATTATTTACTGTTTGATTCCTTCTTAGAATTGTGGAGGTTAGCAAGCTACTTAAGTCCATCCCAGAGATGGATATCTGGTTTTCTGGTTTTGTCAACATTGAAATGATTATTTTCCCTTGCCTTTTTCTTTTCTTTCTCTTCTCTCTCTTTTTTTTTTTCTTTTCTTTTTTTTTTTTTTTGGTGAGATTGTACACCATTAGCAAGTTTGCAGATGACACCAAGCTGAGTGGTACAGTTGACACGCCTGAGGAATGGGAAACTATCCAAAGGGATGTGAACAAGCTTGAGAAGTGGACCTGTGTGAATCTCACGGGGTTCAACAAGGCCAAGTGCAAGGTCCTGAACCTGGGTCAGGGCAACCCCTAGTATCAATACAGGCAGGGCGATGCAGGGATTGATAGCAACTCTGCTGAGAAGGACTTGGATGTACTGGTGGAAAAAAAGCTGGACATGAGCCAGCAATGTGCACTTACAGCCCAGAAGGCCAACTGTATCCTGAGCTGCATGGAAAGAAGCATGGTCAGTAAGTTGAGGGAGGTGATTCTGCTCCTCTACTCTGCGCTGGTGAGACCTCACCTGGAGTACTGCACCCAGCCATGGACTCCTCATACAGGAAAGACGTGGACACGTTGGAGTGGGTCCAGAGGAGGGCCATATGATCAGAAGGCTGGAACACCCATGTGGTGAGGAAAGGCTGAGAGTGTTGGTGTTGCTCAGCCTTGAGAAGAGAAGGCTCTGGAGATACCTTATTAGGAATTTTCAGTACCTAAAGGGGATTATAAGAAAGATGGGGACAAACTTTATAGCAGGGCCTGCAGTGATATGACAAGGGCTAATGGTTTTAAACTGAGAGATTTAGACTAGATATAAGGAAGATTTTATTTTTTTTTTTATGAGGATGGTGAAACATTGGAATAAGTTGTTTAGGGACATGGTATATGCCCCATCCCTGAAAACATTCAAGCTCGGGTTGGATGGGGCTCTGAGTAATCTGATCTAGTTGAAGATGTCCTGCTCATTTTGGGGGGGTTGAACTAGATGACTTTTAAAGGTCATTTTGAACCCAAAACATTCTATGATTCTATGAAATTGTACTTGTGTCATTATGCATATAGAGTCCCCAGATACTCTGGCAAGAGGAATCATCCTGTTTAACTTCAGTGTTTGTGACCAAGAGATGCTAGTGGAAAGTCTTAATGATGGAATGGGTCAATGTTCCTACCATTCGCTTGAAACTATTTTACTTCAATCTGTACATAATTCATAAATGAAGAAGAATCGGCATCTCGGAAGCTGTAAAAATTAAAATAAATAGTTTGATGTTAAAGCAAAACTAAATAGTTTGAACTTTTCTTTGGGACTAAAATGGCAACATGACAACATTGAATTGTCAGTACAAGAAAGAAAGAATTCCCAGAACTGGCCTTGTTGAACCTCACACTATTGGCCTCATTCTATCAATCCAGCCTGTCCAGATTCCTCTGTAGAACATTCTTATTACCCTCAAGCAGATCAACACAGCCACCTAACTTGGTGTCATCTGCAAACTTACTGAGGGTTTACTCGATCCCCTCATCCAAATCATTAATAAAGATATTAAACCGGAGCATCCCCAGTACTGAGCCCTGGTGAACACCAGTTGTAACTGGCCGCCAACTGGATTTAACTCCATTCACTACCAGTCTCTGGGCCTAGACATCCAGCCAGGTTTTTACCTAGTGAAACCTACACACATTGAAGCCATGAACAACCAGCTTCTGCAGGAAAATGATGTAGTAAACGGTGTCAAAGGCTTTACAAATTCTAAGAAGTCAACATTCACAGCCTTTCCCTCATCTACTAGGGAGGTCACCTTGTCAGATAAGAAGATTAGGTTAATCAGGCAGACTGTCCTGTCATAAACCCATGCTGACTGGGCTTGATCACGTGGTTGCCCTGTGTGTTCCTCAGTGCTGACTGGGCTTGATCACCTGTCTGTGTGTGCCTCATGATGCCATTTAAGATGATCTGCTCAATAACCTCCTCTGGCATCAAGGTCAGACTGTCAGTCTTATAGTTCACTGGATCCCCCTTCCAGACCTTCTTGTATCTGGGTATCACATTTCTTAACCTCCATTCAACTGAAACCTTCCCATTTAGCCAGGACTGCTGATAAATGATGGGCAGCAGCTAGGTGAGCACTTCCATGAATTTCCTCAGTACCCTTGGGTGGATCCTATCCAGCTCCATAGACTTCTCTGTCGCTAAGTGGTGCAGTATGTTGCTAATCGTTTCCCCTTGGATGATGGGGGAATTCATTCTGCTCCCCTATTAGGAAATCCTGAATCTTTTAGGGAATCCTGAAGAAGTTACCTCTCAGTCAGAAAGTTAAACTCTACGTTAACCCTAGTCAACGGCTTTTGTCACAAACAAAGGCAATATCAGCACTTAAAGTGACACAAACAATGGTGTTTAGAAGCGAATTGAGACTGCAAGATCATGGAATAGGAAAATATTATAATTTTTTTTTTATTTAATTGATAGAAAAAGAATCTCAGTAGTCATGAAAATTGGTGAAATGAAGTAATAATGAAAAGAATTCAGCAGAATGTTCTGTGTAACACCAATACCTGTAGAGTCAAATTTCAGTGTCCTATCAATATCTATTCCTTTAAAAATGTTTGATCTTTTTTTGAGGTAGAATTAATTAAACTTCTGAGCCCAAGGTGAGCTCAGGGAAAAGGGACAATTTAATCACCTTTACAGTAAAACCCTAATGTAAGGTAGAAAATTTTATAATCCAGTTGAGAAAACCCATATGGATGTTGCAACAACTCAAAAAAATAATACACTGCTCATGGCTATCTTGGATAGGTAGGCAAACCATAGTCTATATCATCTTTAAAATTCTGAATATTTTTTTTAACAGCAATTATTGGAATCTCCTAATGGAACTGATTTCTATTAGAAAATGCTGGCATGAAGAAATTAAAAGATTACTCAGATGAATGCTGAATCAAGGAGATCACACATGTACCAGAACTGTAGCATATATTCAATGCAAAACATTATTATAAACCACCATTACATCCAGGCATTAAAGTGGGGGAATAGTTATTATTGAGTGCCCTGAAATTTACTCTCCTGTGAATCTTCCCAAGTTTGAGTTCACTGATTAGGTTTTTTAAGGGTACATCTGAAGACATATTTATTCTTTCAGATTCCTTCCGAATTTGCACCCTTAGCCAGAGGGTATCTAATCAATAAACTAGGTAATTGTTTTGCACTAATTGTTAGAAACAGTTGTTGATTTTAATTTCAGTAACATTCTTAAGTATCATGAACATACTTATAAACTACACACAAATAAACAGCTTAATTCAAACTTCTGTAATCTTTATTTTTTCTCTCATTGCTACACTGAAGTCCTTTACTAAGATCATAATTGTGTCATATATATCATGTTGGGGAGACATTTTTTTCTCCTTTTAATGTTTTACTTATAGGCATTAACAAGTTTATAGATATCAGCCTGCAGTGTTATGATACAGCTTTAATTTAGAAACAGATGACCATTATTTCACTGTAAGTCTTTCTTGCAGATTTATGGAGTCATCAACCTGATGGTGCTTTAGGGATGTTTTCAAAAGAAAACAGCAGGAACAACAAGGGAAATGTTGGAAAGCAAAATGTTGCTGCATACTCTATAAGCTTTTATAGTTTTGAGGGGAGAATCAGGATGCCTGTGCAACCAACTGATACTTTTGGGATATGGCATATTCTGGGCAATATTGATGCAGACTTTGCTAGTGTTGCTTGCTAATACACTGTTTTTATGACATGCACTCTTCTTGTCATTTCATGACTCCTTTTGCTGTTGGCAAAGACTAACAATTGTGCCATGATTTTCTGATACACTGAAATGATTCACTAGTGTTTAGGTTCACCTCAGGTGGCAGTAGGTTTGAAAACAATAGTCTGCCACACTTTTTGTCTTGTAATAATATCTGCAGGCATGTGAATAAGGCGTTGCTTATTTTCATTTGTGGGTTAGGGGTTTTCTTGGTAGATTTTAGGGTTTTTTTTGCCTGATAAGATAGAATTCTTTCTGGACGCAATTTCCTATTTAAAAATTGTTTTGTTCATGTGTATAGCTTTGTGTTTAATCAATACTGAAGGAAGTTTATGTCTCATTTTTAAATATTCCCCCAAAGTCATCAGCACAGGAAAGGATTAGAAATGCAACCTAAAATTAGAACGTGGCAATTATAATTTTTGTTTGATTTTGACAGTGGTCATACTTATATCAGTAACAAAGACATAGTGAATTTTTTTTTCTACATTACTAGAATTATTCTGTGATCATCTATATATTTATCTGATTACCTAAAATGTATAGAAAGGACATCAGTCATTAACTTTGAAAAAAAAATGCATTGCGAGACACAGTTTAAGGTTTTAAAAACAAGATAAAAACTTTATGAGTCAAAGAAAATAATCAAATGCTTTTTTTGTAGCCACAAGCATCATATTTACTTAAAGGATTGTGACTATAAAAGCAAATATCTCTTACAGGAAGCTAGGACAAAAGCTGTCAGAGAACTGGGTAGTAAATAGCCCTGAAATTGTTTTCTCTGCTTCATTTCAAAAGCTTAAGGCAAAGAATGTTTGACCTTTTACAAATGGAATGGTTTCCTGCAGGTCACGGTGCTGTACTGAGTGCTGTTGGTTATGTGCAACTTGATGCAATCATTATGAATGGTAGAACTCTTGCTGCTGGCACAGACTCCTGCATAAGGAGGTTTTTTAAACCAGTGCTTGTTGCAGTTCCAAAAAATGTGGAATATGTCTTTCTGCTTCCTCCATTCAGTTGTATTTCCATTTTTTTTTTGTCAAGGGGAGCAAATTAAATGGTGTGATTATTCTATATGACCCAAAAAAGTGTAAAGGGCCCAAAGAGAAGAATATCAAACAGAACAAAGAAGCTGCTTTCAAGATTTTGATATCTGTTGTCTATTAGTTGTCACTTTACTATTTTAATGAAATATGAAAGATATTTCTATTAAACCTTATATTACAACTTATGAATATTTTAATGAATGTCATATATGTTGCAGGCTAAATTTTACTCCCATTGAGAACAATTGGAATTTTTATTATTCTTTTTACAAGAATAAGTCTTCACTTTATAGTCAATTTATCTCCTGTACTTCATTAATAATTCTTGTTTTGATACTGCTTTCTTTCTACATAGCCAGGATGTAACTCATTCACTAAAGCTACACTTTTTAAATTTTCTTGTGCTTCCTTAAGATTCACTTTTGCTATGACCACTTTAAAAAGTCAAACAACCAGTCTGTGAAATAGTTGAGGGCATTTGAGAATACCACTATTAGGTATTATAGACTTATGCAATTATCTAATCGATGTTGTCAGGCAACATTTATTCCAGCTTTTTCTCTGCTTTAACCATAGTTTTGTTACAACTCCTCTGGAGGTACTGCAGAAATTCCCTGGAGTGAGATACCTTGTCTTACATGATCCTAACCTTTAAACTGCAGCACAGGTGCTATCACAATAAGCTCCATAGTGGTAAGGATAACACCAAAGTAAAGGGCATGTTATAAAACCAGGATTTTTTAAACATACTATAAAGGATGGTTAATAGAGTCTATAGAAATGTGCTGTTAGAAATTTATAAGAACTAAATGCTGGTGAATTTCAATTTTCTGTCATAATAGTTTAGTTATTAACCAATTATTTTAAGATGTGTTTGTGAGACCACTATGAGAGATTCTCCAGTTTGTTGCTGATGGTGATTTACGATTCACAAACTATTCCCTGTATCTAGGTCATCTAAAAGCCCCAATGAGGTAGTCTGGCTTAGAGCACTATCTTCTGCACTAAGCACAGAAATAAAACCCTTCACTGAAAAGCGTAAGAAAAAGAGTTTTTCTGCTTATGCAACCTACTGCTTAGGTAGTAAATATTGTGGTTAGAGCACTTAAAGGTGGAAGAAAAAAATTGGCTGTGTATAGTGCCAAAAATGCAATAAAAAAGGATGCTGTCCTGTTGATTTGCTTGTTGGTTTGCAGCAGGTTATGAATGCAAGTTTGTCAATGGATTTCCTTCCAGAGAAAACTGAAGAGTTCCTTCTAAGAGGAAATCTCAATACAGCTAGAGAATGGTTTGCATTTGGGACCATTCTCTATTTGTTGATAGTTTAGTCTTTGACAAATTCAAATCCCACAAATCCAAACACTATTATGCAAACTGGCTCAGGAATGTGTGAGTGTCTCATGACCCTAAGATAGCCTTGACAGTCATCACCTCATACCTATGCACATAGTTATGTAGAGATCATGAATCTCATACACATAGAACAAAAGAAGCAATATCAGTTTAAAGATGATGTTAGTCCCTCTAGGAGTACAGCCTATATCATGTCTTCACATTCCCAGAAACAGCAGTGGCATAACTGCCCTCCCCACCAACACAGACATGAGATCCACATGCAGGTAAGTATATGTCAATCCTGGTATTATTAATGACTCTCTGCCAATGAGGAATCTAAATGTGATGATTGATTACACAAAGTCTGTGACTGCTGCTTGAGGTCCACACAAAGATCTATAATAAATCCTACTCTTTTACAGTCAAGAAACTTTACTGTAACTGAAGCCCATGGTACACACCAGCCCTTATACAAACATGTCTGGTTTGCAAAAGTGTTAGAAAACTCAATAAAGTAATGAACACCTTCTTGGCAGTTTTGCACTCTCTGGTCAACACCTCCCATATCCTGAAGATTTGAACCTTCTACAGGATGGCTAGATTCATCTGACTAATCTCAAAGGATGAGGATAGCACAGTAACAGGTCTCAGATACTCTCATGGTTTCTCAGTAACATGCATGAAAATGGCAACAGAAACAGCAAAAGGGGCAAAAACACTGAAAGTGACGGTATAAACATAGGCTGCACATTTTTTGCATTGAGACTTAAACAGAATTTTCCAGCATGTATCAAGTATGTTAACCTTAGTGCTAACAGGATAACATGTTATACATTAGACAGACTGACATGTAACATGTAACCTGACATTAAAGGACATTAAAGTTCCAGTGCCCTTTAATGTTTATAGAGAGACTCTGAAAGAAAGATATTTATTGACAGGTTCACATAGCAGATACCGAAGACTAATCCTCACAAAAACATTCGATAAATGACTCAAGCAACTGAAAGTCAGATGAGGAAATGTTGGTCTCCCTTGAATCTTGCTGACTTCTGTGCTTTTTTGGCTGAGATTTTTATTCCTTCTTTTGTCGTATTTTTCCTCCTGCATCCTGTTTGAGACCACCATCTCAACAATTGCACTTTGTGTCTTGCTTTTCTTATCTTACATTGCTTTAGCTCATGTGCTTCTTCATACCAACTTTCTTAGCAAAATTAACCGGAGGTTTTTCTTTCAGACCGCATTGAATTATAGTGTACTTTTTTTAGTGCAATTGTTATTGCACTGAAAGCATTGTATACTTAACACACTGCATTTGTTGTTCAAAGCACTGAAGTAGCTTCAGTGTTATGAAGAATCATGAAGTCTGACAAATGCTGTTGTGCTTGGTGTGAGAACAGGCATTTATATATACATTTTAAAATTCTCTCATTTTGAGTCTTATTGGTGAACATAGATATTCTATGCAATAATATTTCACAAAAACTGTGTCCTCAATTTAACTGTGTTCCCATTTTTGTGCTTCAGGGCCATGTTAGAGAGGTTCAGAAGTCCAAATTGTAAGTTATTACCAAATGCAGCTGATTGCAAATGAAATTGTAATTCTGATAAAATGGAAGAATGCAGCTACACTCCTTCACAAGCTGGAAAAATACATGATTAGAAATTGCAACAGTTGAAAAAGCAAAGTACTACAAAGAATATTATACATATGAACATTTCATTTAAAAGACTAGGTAAGTAAATAAAACAAGAGTAAGATAAAGTCTTACCTCTCCTGGTTTATGGACTCAGAATCTAAAGGCTGCAATTTATGTCTTATATTTTCTTGGTTGCTTCCCTCAAGAATGAAAGCATTTGCATCCTGTGTCAAGAACACCCACTCCTATAAAGAGCAAAATTTTTCAACCACTGAAAGGGAAGAGTTAAACTAGAAGTCAGGATTTGGGGTGGTGATTGTGGTCAGGTACACACCTTGATTGAGGTATGGGAAAGGCAAGGCCCTTCCTCAACAGATAATGAAACACTTCAGTTGTGAGAAATTTCTAATCCACTGACCATATATAGCCACAGATTATATTTGATTTGGTATAAATAAAGCCCTGCCAGGAGCCAAATTGAATGAATCCTCCTCAGAGCAATGAGTCTGCAGGTAGGCACTCTCCCCATGGATCAGGATGCCACTGAAGGTAACTCCTCAAGGTTGAGAGCCCTCATCTTTTAGGTGAGTGATTTGCACATTTTGGGTCATCATTCCTGAAATTTAAGCTTAATTCATCTGTGCAGTATTAGTTTCATTTCACAGATATCTGAACCTGTAGTTTTCTAGTGTTTTTTGGAGTGATGAACAATTTTGATTAGAACAAATATAATTTGGAGTACTCACCTCATCTATTTTGAGACACTCCATGACACATCCAAGGTGATCTTTTACCTCTTGCAAATTATAACCTGGCATATGGTGAAAATCTTTTTTTTTTTTTTTTATTATAAATGAGTAATGTTGAAAGATATTTATTTAATCTGAGTTATGCTATTGACTCTTGGAAAAATAATGCATGTGTCTTTCAGAGAATCCAACCCATGAGTTACAAGGAAGATTATTTTTGGTGGTGTTTTTGTTTCAAGTGAAGAATCTCTAGAGGATAGAACAAGCTTTTAAATGAAAGTAGCAAAATAGAAAAGCATTTATATATATACTGTCTCTACGATATTTTGTGTATAAAAAAATATATACCAAACAGGTGTCTAGCAAAAAAGATCTCCACTGAAATGAAATTGTACTCCAAATATCAAGTACTCCAGTTTCATCTCAGTTCAACATACAATATAAATCCCTGAGCAAATGTTGTAATTATAATTAAAGTTATTCTTTGTTGTTTTAATTAGTGGTAACAATCTTCAGAACTTTCTGCTCTGACTACCTCCATAAGTTGTCAGATGCATGAGCTATGACTGTAAACATTAACATGAAGCTATCTGATAGTGTTCGCTGCTTTCCTCTCAAATGGGGTAGTTAGAATAGGCACTTAGGAAAAATATTGTTCCCACATGTAACCGGCAAAAGCAATCACCATGTAAGTATTAGAAACAAGATTGTTCCTACCACCAAAGGGAAATAATAACTGCCCAAAGAAAAGATGAACAGTCTGGTGATTGCTGTGTTTCTGAAGTGTTCCAAGTTCTTGATCATAGCTAAAATACATGAGTAGAATGCTAAAGAGTCTCTACACTCATTTAATTTAGTTCATTATAAAAGAAATTTTGCAGAAAAAACATAATTATCATTACAATACTATTACATGTCTGCAGTCAAAAGGCTTTTAGCATTTTCATTAAATACTTTTTTCATGGTTTTCAAACTGGGCTACAACATGTACTCTGGTCATAATAGTACAATATAGGGGAAAAAACATTGTAATTTTAATAAAAAACTTCAAGAAAACACACAAGATTTCTTAATTGCAGACGAAAACAGAAACATCCACAATTCTCTTGCCTTTTATATCAATTTTGTAGTTCATTCTCAGCAGTTTTCAAAAAAACTAACCAGAAATATCACCAAATAAATGGAAAACTGTATGGACTTTATTGCATAAACAGCTTTAAAGAGGAAGCACGGGCTTAATATACAGGGACAAAAATAAGTCCGCTAATAACAGTGAAACTTTTTGCCAATAGCTTAGTAATGTGATTATTTCATTCAGATAAGACAGTTTACATGACTACAGTTAGTATATGAATTTTATATGTTGTAATGTGCAAAAACAGTCTTGCTTGCTCTAGTTTTACCTAACTACAACTTTTTTTTCACTAGCAAATATTGTAGTGAGAAACAAGACAGGAAAGAAATCAGAAAACAATGAAACCTTTATACCTCATTATCCTAACTCAAAACTGCCTGTATTAGTTTTTATTAATTATCTCTGACATGTTTACTCCACTATCTAGTAATTCTACTTGCTATTCCATATGTTGGAAAGTTTCTCCTAGCCTTCAATATGGCAAGAATAACCATGAGGTTTAATAATTTTTTCCAGATCCTTGACATATCCTATAGTCAGAGGGAATGAATGCAAGCTGCACCAGGGGAGGTTTAGGCTGGATATCAGGAAACATTTCTTCACTGAAAAGGTTATCAAACATTGGAATGGTCTGCCCAGGGCAGTGGTGGAGTTGCCATCCCTGAAGGCATTTAAATGGCATTTGGACCTGGATCTTAGGGACGCAGTTTAGTGGTGAGCTTGCAGTGTCAGATCTAAGATTGGACTTGATGGTCTTGAAGGTCTCTTCCAACCAAAGACATTCTGTGATTCTTATCCCAAGACAATTGTATCCTATAGGATATGCCAATCATATAGGCTGCTATATTGGAATATTTTTGATAGACTGATATGCAGTTAATGCTGAACCACTTGATTTAGAGCTATTGAGCAGAAATAAAATCCTGCTTTTACAAATATTTCTAAATAGGTCACATAAAATTATACACTCACAATTCTTTAGATAAATTTGTGAACAGAGATGTAAGGGATTGGTCTATACTTATATCAGAAAAAGAAGCCCTCTGGCAGCAATTATTGCCTTGCACAAAGTCTTAAGACCCCATGTATTTCCGTGTTCACCACTTCTTTCTGACCCTTTTCTTTCCTAATCAGAGGGAGAGAGAGAGAGAGAGAGAGAGAACGAGCAGCTCTAGCAACCTCTAGCACATCAACAGCATCAATGATAGCATTGGCTGGGGCATGTTTACCCAATTTACTTACAGTTCCTACACCCCAGGAATCACAGAATCATGCCTAGTGAGCTCTGCTTTTGTACCATCCTCGCTAGGCTCAGGTCTTAAATACTGGTGGAATTTCTTTGTTTATGTATAGCATACTGAATGGAAATAGGCTGAAGATGTGCAAAGAGAAAATATAGGACCTTTTATCTGCCTCTCAACAGTCTGAATATTGTCCTCCTTGAGAGGAGTCTTTCTGTCTCTGAAAAGCACCAGTCTAGAGCAAGGGCTATACTCCAAGGCTTCTCCCTCTGTCCTCATCATTCTGACTTGAAGCATGCAGAGCCATGAGGATATAGCCCTTTTCATGTTTCCTGTTTCTGTCCCTCTAACCCTGAGTTTTTGTTAGGCACGACACCAATTCAGCAGGACCACTGAAAAGTGCCCCTGTCATGATCTTAGCTTCTAGACCATCTTTATGCACAACAGGAGAACGGGGTTTGGAAAACAAGTGCAAGTCTTAACCCACTCAGGAGGAAGGTGCCTGACAACTCTCCCAGTTCTTAGGCAAGTATTTGTTAAACAAATTTATTGTAGAAAGAAGAACACAAATCCCTGTCCTTCAAAATGTTAACTAATCATTGCAAAGCTGCATGGGCTAGATAGATAATGATGATAGATTTACAGGTTTTCAACCAGAAGGCTAGTGTAAGGTGGCTCATACCTTCAACAAGGAAAGAAAACAATACTCTCTTCAGGAACACCTGATATTTCCACTAGCTGTTAACTTCTCTGACTGGCCTGATGGCAATAGATAAACCAAGTTCAACAGTAGTAGTCTACACATCCTGAACCAATCACAATTCAGTAGAAGAGTATAAAGATCCCACACCCAGCTGGAAACAGAACAAAAGGAAGTCCATAAATAGGTGGGGATTGTGTTTAAGGCGGAAAGGAGCAATGCGTGGAAACTGTGGGACAGTGTAGAGCATTCATACCTTGAAATTGGCCAACTAAGAATTCCCACAGTCTATGTGGGCATTCAGTGTGGAAACTGTGCATAGGACCACTAGTGAAATATCTGAATTGAAATATTTAAATCTTATTTTGGACAAATAGATTTATTTATTTTTCCTTGAAGTTACATAGCATACTGTCTGTGATCCTGTCACATCATGAAAGTAATTGTAACACTAATTGCAATTACTATGTCAGATTAAGACCAAATCTGTTTTCAGTTAGGTTTTGGTTTGGTTTGTTGGATTTTTTCTTATTCGTTTTTTTTTTTACTAGGGAAGGTGTTAATTTTAAAATTTAAATTAACAATGTGGTTAGTTTGACTATTTGCTTAAATTAGTAACTACCTGAAGCCAGTCTATGTAATGTATTATTTTATATATCACAGTATCACAGAATGTTAGGGGTTGGAAGGGACCTCCGAAGATCATCGAGTCCAACCCCCCTGCCAGAGCAGGACAAAACTAGAGCAGATCATGCAGGAATGTATCCAGACCGGTCTTGAAAGTCTCTGGAGAAGGAGACTCCACAACCTCTCTTGGGAGTCTATTCCAATGCTCTACAACTCCTACAGTAAAGAAGTTCCTCCTCATGTTGAGGTGGAATTTCCTACACTCTAGTTTGAATCCATTGCCCCTTATCTTGTCACAATGCACAAGGGAAAAGAGGTTGTCTCTGCCTTCTTGATGTCCAGCCCTTATGCATTTATAAACATTAATTAGATACCCTTTCAATCTTCTCCTCTCCAGACTAAAAACCCCCAGGTCTCTCAGACTTTCCTTGCAAGGCAGGTGTTCCAACCCCTTAATCATAGCCCTATATACTAGAATTCTATTTTTGATATTGTTAAAATATTTATTTTGGATCTTTTATTACTTATTTTATTTTAATAGAATGCATTCTGATCCAAGTATGTTCTCTTTGTTCCTAAGAAACTTGTCTGTAGTCCTAATTCTAACTGGTAAATTCTTGCCAGGAAAATGTGAATAATGGTGTGTTATCTTCTGTAGCAAGACTTAAAGAAAAGACTGCAACAGCTGTCATCCTCTGTGGCTGCATTTGGTCTGGGCACCTCAAACCTGATAAATTACAGAGGAAAAAATGAGCATGATTTATATAGAATGCATACTCTGTCAGTGGCTTGGCAGAGAAGTTTATCTGTTTTAACTTAAAAATAAATTAGTCCTGATCCATTACCACATCAAACTTCATGACTTCATTCTACTAACAGTCTGCAGAGCACCTACCTTGACAAATAAAAAATACCATTAATAATTAATTCAATATTTAAAAAAATATTTTCTTGTACTATTTTTGATTCACCTTTAGAGGAAATTCGAGAGACTTTAAAATATCACTTCTGAAGACATGCCATCAACCCTTAAAAAGCAATTCTGAAAGACTGTAACTTACTGTGCAACATCTGCTGCCATCGAAGTCTAAAGATATTGTTGTATATACTTTCTGGCACATAAATAAAATTCAAACATCACTATAGATATACAATTCAGTTTGATTTTTTCAACCTTATGATAATAAAAAAAATCCTTCTCAGAGGAATCTTAATACAGTTTTTTACAGAAAATGAAGAATACATTTTGTCTAGATCAAAGGTAATAAAATATTTTTTCCAATTACTATGTACAAAATTCCTTCTCTATGTAGTATTTGAAAGTGCCAGCTAAACTCCTCAAAAGGAAATCAGGAAGATTACTCTGAAACAATTGGAATAGACTCTAAGTGTTTTTCTTGAAGCAGCTCCCTATTCATTCCTTTTTTATTTCAGATCTTTTTCTTTGATATGTACTTTGATATGTACTTTGATTCTTATTCCCAAATGCCATTAAAAAAAAAAAAAAATAGTGCTGTTTGCTGTGACATATTGGCTATGATTTTAGTTTGTAAATTATATGTAAACGTTGGGAAATTCTTTTTAGCTGCACTGGAGCTTCTTCTAAGATAAGCATTTAGATACTGTATTCCGCATTACTAAAGAACGTGAAGGCAATCTGCATAGATTTGCTATTGCCTCTCAAAACAATGTGAAGAGACAAACTCAACTGCAAAATCATCACAGTCAACTCCCTTGGTGAACTTCTGACAAATGTATTTCTAATTTGGCTTTTCCTCCCTCCTTTTTGAATATTTTGCATAAAATATGATGCAAAAATAAAGATATCATTATTCAATTTGATTCTACACTGTTAGGTTTCAATTTTATTCTGAGGCTTTTAGAACCTATAGTAGGAATGGTGAGCTGTTATGTTGAGATCTGTTGGCATTTTTGGTACAGTTAGGCAGCAAGCATTAAGTGGCAGAAAGTGTGGCTGTGCTAGCAGTAGACTGTGCAACCTTGTTCCACAATGGAGCAGACTGTGGATAGCTGCTGCTTTTGGTGTGTTAAACTTCTCCTGAGCTTTATATCCCATGTTTTCCTCATAGATACAGAACATTGCCTTGTGGAGTTTGACTGAATAAAGGTAGTCATTTGCTGGTATCGTAACTCCTGAAGCCTGATATTTTTCACATGAAGGCTCTTCCACTGCAAGCCTTTTGTCCATCTGTTATTAAATTGCTCCAAAAAAAACCCCAATCCAACCAACATTCCTTTCCCCTGCATCACATTTACTGTATTTAAACTGCTTTTTTAAAATGGTGAGGTCTGTGGATGGTTTGTTTGGGGTTTTTTTTAAAATTTTTTTTCATTCCTCTACTCAGACCTATCAAAGTCATCTCTGATGACTTTGTTCAGTTTAGTTGAACTATTGTTTCTACAAAACCTAAACAGGTAAGGAGGAAAGCTAAATTTGCGAGAACTATTAAAGGGCAATGTTTTTAAACTAGAGCAGGGCGGATATAAATTTGACATTAGGAAGAAGTTCTTTAATATGAGGGTGGTGAAATGTTGGAACGGGTTGCTCAGAGAAGCTGTAGACACCTCATCCTTGGAAAACTTTATCACCAGGTTGGATGGGGCTTTGAGAAACCTGGTCTAGTGGGAGATGTCCCTGACTACGGCAGGGGTTTGGAAATAGATGATCTTTAAGGTGTCTTCCAACTCAAGCCATTCTATGATTCTATGATTTACAAAGATAATATTTAAGACTACATGCATAGGTAAAGCTTTGATTAAAAGAAAAAAAGGGATCTTGAGGTATCCATTTTGTATTTTGGCTTTACTATCTCTACTTTCTTCGCCTCCTAAAACACCAGGCCCTCCATTTCCCACCATGTCTGCAAATATTGATGATTCCTTTTCACAGCACAGCCCCCTTCTTCCTTCTGACTTGCTGCACTGACTTCAAGGACATTTCTGTTCCCTTGTGGTACTGTGTTGTTGTCTATGGGTTTGGAGTGCTTGAGAAGAATGTGAGGTTATATTACTAAATTTGGGAAATGGAATTCTGCAGGGGAGAAGATGGGATTCTGGAGGTCTACGTGGCAAATTAAGCTTATGCTTAGCTTACGGAGAAGGTAATCATATCCATAGGGTTGCATTTTCAGAAGTTACCACTTCTATATCTAAATAAATAGGAAGTGAGGCTAGGGAAAATATCTCCTTTTAGAGGGATGTGTGGATTGCCACAGAAATCAAAACTATTTTTGAAAATATTTCTGCTGGTTTTGCATGACTAGATTACTTTTGAGAACTTCTTCACCAGGTATGGATGCTGCAAAGTTGCTAGCAGAGGGATTTTCTCAGGTTCTCACAATATTTCGTGAGAATCCTGCCTTTCTCATGCATGTTATGAAAAACAGTAGGATGTTTTTTGTAAGCTAGACGAACACGTGGTGTTTTGCTAAGTTCTGTTTATGGGACATTGGAAAAATATTTTGAAATGGGTGTTAAAGCACTTTAGCCAATCACCCTAGGAGATGAGTGATCACTGACCAATCGCCCTATGGGGCTAGTGTATATAAAATGGGGTTATAAATTAATAAAGGTGCTTCTTTTGCCTTCTCTTGCTGATTTTTTGTGTTGCTGCATCCCTCCGCTCTCGGTATTAACAGCGACAACCAGGGTATTTTCTTATGTAAAAAAAACAACTGTAAACTCAGTTTGGAGATGTTTTCTACAGACATCCAGCTGTTTATAAGAAGGTTTTTCCTTTAGCTCTACAAAACAGATATCTAGTGTTAGTGTTATTTTTTAGGCACATAGGACACATACTGAAGGAAAAAATATTGATCTTGTCATTGCCTAAATCATACAGATGCTTGGATTTACCATTCTGTTCCATTTGTGGTAACAGCAGGTTGGATCCAAATTGTAAGGTTTGGTGTGGGAATAGAGGAATATGTCTGAGTTCTAATTTCCAGGTTTGACGTAATTACCTATTAATACATATCTGCAGGGTATGGCAGTTTTCACCAACCTTTAAGAACAGTATGAATATAGGATTCTTTTTTTTTTGTTGCTGAACTATTCTTAGCTGAAAGTTCACAATTTATTTGTTTTGCATATGAAATAAGGAAATCCGAAGCCATAATTTATTCTAAGCACTTATTGGCAGTAATAATAAGAGCCTTTTCTGCTCTGTTACCAATTGAGAAATGCTTGTCTGATTGAGTTTTTCTATATTGTTTCAGCTGAATCAAAGATGCAAATTCATAAGGACATAACACAAGTTTGTGTCGGGGGGGCTTGTCAAGGTTTAGAGTCAGGGCAGCCCTTTAGACCTATAACAGATGCTGTCTGTTAGCCCCATTCCCTCCCTAGAAGGGAAGAGAAAGGGAATAAGAGAGAGAGACTTAGCAATTAGAAAAGGAACTAGAACAGCTTTAATGAAAATGAAAATAATAAAAACGGAATGTATACAAAACCAGTATCAAAACCAACCAACATCCTCCCCTTCCCCCACCCAACCCCCCCAATGGTAATTACATCACTGTCACCACTGATGCTGTGAAGCAGACACTGGGAGAGTCCCACACTGGGCCAGGCAACAGACAGAAACTGTGTTAAGGAGATGGATTCTGGTACTGGATTCAGGAACACACAGATCAGGATCAAAAGCAGAACAGACAGAAGCCTCCTCAGATGACAGCCACTGACAAAGTGAGAAGCCAGAAGAGCCGATCCCAGAGCCTGACGCTCGTCATCCTTTAGCTTTATACTGAATATGGCATATATGGGACAGAATAACTTGTTGGTCTGCGTCACCTGTCCTGTTCACTCATACCTGCAGGTGCAGCCTTTAATTCCTGCACCCCACAAATTTGGTACTTAAGATCCAGCAGTGGCCTTGGTCTGCATACCAATCCTCAGTGATACCTCTAAACGTTGGGTGTTACTACTTCTAGAAGCAGACACTGCCTGTGAAAACATGTTGCTAACTTCAGAAAATTCAGAAACCTCAGTTAGTTAGAAGAACTGAAGTAAAATCACTGAACAGAATTAGTTCTGTTCTCACTCAAACCAGGACAGGGCTCTAAGTCTGTAAAGTATTGAATGGATCATATTTACCTCTACCTGGAAGATCCAGTAGAACTTATTTGTTATCCCAGTGCACAGTTGTAGAACCACATCCTTTCAAGTTGTTTTCTAAGGCAGTTGTGCATAAGATTTAAAGCATATCTTTTGATTCTGTTCCCTGAGGAGCTGAAATCAGTAAAAAAAATCTGGTTTTAATCATCTTGTGCACTATGAAGAGTGAAATTATGCAATATATTTCAATTTTTAACAGTTTTTCCTAGGCAATGCAATTTCCTTCTAGCCCCTTACCCTTTCAGAACTATTTTCATGTATCCTATCACTGATCCTAATAATGTCTAGTACACTTAAAAAGGAATCAGTTTTAAGTATTATAGAGTAAGTCACATATATACACTAAACTTAGGCTTCAAAAAAGTATTAGAAAGAGCCTTAAAGGAACATGATCAAGGTTAAACAGCTCACATTTTGATAGCCCAAATCTGAAAAGAAATGTTCTGGTTTATTGGGAAGTATTTAAAAGACATAAAATACTGTCTGGAGAAGGATAAAGGTCAACCTTACAATGTCCCTGTAATACTTCTCAGGTAGTTTACATTAATGACCCATGTCTAACAGACGTCCCAATAATCTTGAATGGGAACCTTGGTTAACTTTCTGTTTTATTTTATAGTTTTCAGTTAAGCACCATTTCATTGGGTAAGATTATATGCTGGTAAATGTAAAATAGCTCTGCCAACGCTTCATAAAAGCAGTATCTTCATTTCATTTTGTGTAATGGAACCTTTGTTAATTACATGCAGCAGAAAATGGACCAATCAAGTTGAGTTCTGATTATTGCTCAGATGACCTGAAGAAAATGCTGGGAAACCAGAGGATTCATTTTTCCAGTGTAATTGGCATAATCAAAAGAAAATTCAATGCACTTTCTTTTGCATATAGAACCTGCCATTCTCATGATCACTTTGAATATTAATTAGAAAGAGGCTCTGCATTCATTTCATATTCCGTATACATTTGTCTTTGCAATATGTGACAAGGCCAAAATTTTTTGAGTGACTTCTATTTTTATGGATTTTCAATTTCATCTATATATATATGTAGAACTTTTAATAAGTTAATTTTTATTGAAGATCAACTGTTTATACTTTGCTTATAAGTAACACAAAAATATAATTCAATAATTCAAAAGCAAATTTCTTGGTGAGTGTTATAAAAACTATAGCTCAGGGCTTTTTGTAAAGTACTTTGTCATTTCTTAAATAAATTCAAATGACCTAGAAATGCTTACTGTTGAAATGTGCACAAAAAAAATAGAGGTCTTATAAAAAAGAGACATGAAATATTAAAATAATACATCTGTTTTCTCAAATGTTATTGGGCATTTGCATCTGAGCTAATTTAGATATCTGAAAGTTATTTGTTTAAACTTAGTCAACCCAGATCACAGTCATCTACAGGAAGTAGTGACCTCCAGGACCACAAGGAAAATATGGACCTTTACATGGCCAAATACTTCTGTCAAGGATTAGTATACAAAACAGGTTGAATGAACTGGAACCATCGTTACTTCCATTAACTGTGTGGTGACTAGATTTAGATAACTAGTAGATGTTGTTTTATCCTTATGTTCTGATATTGTAGTTTAAAGAATGATTTCCATGCATGATGTCATTTATTGTGTAAGAGTGATAGTCCTGGTCTGAGTGAGAACAGAACTAATTCTGTTCAGTGATTTTACTTTTCAGCTCAGTTCTTCTAACTAACTGCACTG
>WTSP01000008.1:29427-58661 GCA_025331215.1 Actenoides lindsayi | reverse complement strand
AAATGCGGATCACCCCCCCCCCCCCCCCCCCCCCCCCAAGTCTTTTTCGTACTCTTTTTTTCAGAAGACACCTGGAATCCACAGCTGACGATGCTGTTTCACTGTTGTATTCAATACTATAAAACTCTCAGCTAAGGGTTCCTGCTCTAGGATCTTTTTGTTGCAGATGTGTGTGAAATTATCTAAAATTATTCCTTACAGGGATGCTTAATTTCTATCTGCAAAGTAGGTGTGGTTCTGTATTAAGCAGCAAGTTAGCCTTTGTAATCTCTTCACGTGATCTATATAATATGGATTGATATACAGAAGTACAGTTAGTGAATGTGTTTTGTAATAAAATGCACATTCCTGAACGATTATAAAACCATAATCTTTTTAGTGCTTAATACTTACTTTTCCTTTTATCACAGGGACACAATGAAACTGATTGCTTAGATACAGATGACATTATGGTCTATCTTTGCCATGCTTTTTTTTTTTTTTTCCTTTAACTGCATTTACACATGAACGGGCCATTGGTTCTAAATGGCACAGAGATCACAGTGAATTATATTCACTTTAGTGATACATTGTCAAATTCAATCTCTTATAAAATTCCACATCCTTTCAAACGAAGGAAACCATTTTAATTTGTATCGTCAGCAACTGAACTTTCCTTTTTGTCCTTTCACTAGCAGCACAACTAGACTTGGAGCTTCATATGCAAAGTCTGCTGGACAACCCTGAAAGCCATGGTTATCCTGATGCTCTCAATTGCAGGGGGGGAAAAACTGATAACTCTGAGCAGCAACTTTCTCAGTTATCAGTAAGATGTAGCATTTCTATCGCAGATCTGTGATGGTTAAACCAGTTGCATCTCAGTGCTGCTCTGATTAGTTGTGTGACTGAGCATCTTAAAACATCAGGTGTAGACCAGTGGCTTGCTAATGCTGGGTGTAGCATTCACCGAGAGATCGTGTCTGGCCTGGAGGCTTTGACAATCACTTCTGGAAGCCACTGGAAAGACCAAGATACGTTTGATTCAATGCCTCTGTGACCTAATGGAAACTAATGGGCTGCTTTTGTACTTCAAGTGAAATTTATTTATGGACATTCCTGTGACAGGACCTTTAGCTATGAGGTGGATGAAGTGTGGTGGAAATAGCAGAAATGTAGGCCCAGTTTATGCATATTTTATTGAACACAACAGCAGTTGTTGGAGCTGCTCTGCTCCAGGAAAGGTGCTGGGGATCCTGCACCCAGCAGATATCTGGAGGAACTGCCTCTGCTTCTCACCTTTGCACTGGAGATGGCAGCGAGGGCTGCCTGTGGTTCCTGCACTGGACTGGGGTGAGGTGAAGAGCATCTCAGGAAACAGCTTGGTGCACTTGAGCAGAGAGGGATGGACAGCTGCAAATTGCAGCTTTAAAGATACAATGTGCTTAAATTTCGAAGTGCTTAAAAGAATACAGAAGTGTTTGTTCCTTTTCCAATGGCTAATGTGGTCTTTGCTGTGGTGGCTAAAATCATAGAATGATTTGAGTGGGAAGGGACCTTTCATGGCCATCTAGTCCAACCCTCTTGCAGTGAGCAGGGACATCTGCAAATAAAGCAGGTTGCTCAGAGCCTCATCCAACATGGTAGCTGAAATAAATACACACAGACTCTGATGGGCACATATTTAGGTCTCCTATATTATTTTCTCTGGCACACTGACTCCACAGCTCTGCCAAGAATAAAAAGGAGAAGCAAGGTTCTCTAGTTTGTCCCCATGTAATCACTTTTGTTTCTTTAATGCCCATTTCTCTCCAGTGAGCTTTCTCTAGCAGGTTTGGAGATGTGTCACTCGTGACTCCATAGAGAAGAAAACAGAAACCTTTTTTTGTGAGCATGCATTGTTTGAAAGTCATTTGTGGACCACGTAAGCTCAGCTCTGCCATGGTTTCAAGCTGCACTACCCTAGTAACCCATCGATTTTTAGATGCTGACCACAATACACTGCAGCTCTGGCTCTTGCAGGTTGGTTAGATATGGCTCCGTTGTGGAGTTTGGTTCATTTTTAGACCCTTTTTTTGTGAATTGATCCAATGTTTGACAGTCTAACACTGGAATGCTGAGGTTTCCAAGAGGTACAGTGCAGTGTTCATTAAAAATACTTAAAGATTCAGTACCTTAATTCTAATGTGTTTTGAACTTGTTACTAAATTTGTGTATTTGCAGGTTATCTACAAAACACTAGATGTCAGGTAAAGGAGAAAATAAAGTTTGTTGCTTCTCCCCCCCCCTCCCCCCCTTTCTCTCTCTTTTTACACTTTTAATGGAATTATTGATTTTAGTTGTGTTGATATATGTCCATTAATCTACTACAACAAAGTATTCATAAAGGCTTCTTAATTTCTTAATTTTAAGCCTCTTCTTTTTGCCTTCATTTAAATGTCACAACAAAGTGATTTATCAAGGGGGGGAGAACTTTAACAGTAAGATTACATTGTGATAGCACCTTAAGAAGCAATACATCAAACACAAACAGCATGCAATTTTTTCTTGTGCCTGCAACTTCATTATCTGTGAAAATCCATTAAAAGTTTATTTTTTCCTTGTAGCTAAGGACTAACCAGTAAGGACTAAGGTTTTGTATTTTTATGTGCTTGAGAACATCTATTCATCATCGTTTTTCCAGCATTCTGGCCAAGACATTTAATAATAATAAGCTCCTAACATTTGTCTTAGCCTGTCATTGGGAAATATTAATGACACTTCACTAATATTAAAAAATATTAATAATTAATTAAAATAATAAGACAATTGCATTTCCTACACATTAATCAATATGCATCTCAAGTACTTTTGTGTTCAGACTTGCAAACGTTAGGTATATTACGTTGAATTGCCCAAGAAGACTTGGTGAATGAGGTGTGATGTGACCCTTCTGCTCTGGATACCAAGAAAGTAGAGATAGGAAATATGGGCAAAGAGCGAGTAGAAGAATTTTGGATACATCTGAAAAGTGTTGTAGACAAATACACACATTTGTGTAAGTCATCAAGATTATTTCTCCCTAACCTTGCCATTTTTTCCATGGTTTTGTGAACTTCCAATAGACTCACTGTTCTTTATTACCATAAACACCGTAATTCCTGCCTGTAACTTTGAATCTGCGGTATGAGGGAATAATGCTATGGCACGGCCAAAGCTCTGTCTGCAGAATTGACTGATCCTGACAAGTTCTGCTTTAGTCTCTGCCTGATGTCTATTTTGTCTCTTGCGTTCATTTTGTTGTGGGCTAACCACTGTTGTAGTGTCGTTGCAACTTTAGGGAAGGCTTCTTTATCGGAATTAAAAAAAAAAAAGTTTTTTGGAATGTTTTTAGTGCACCGGGAATATTAAATCATAATAGGCAGCCACGAATTTAGGAGAAACTTTGCTAAGTTGTGTGTAACTGGTGCTGTTCAGCATCTTCAGAGGAATGTTAATTTAGCATAGTACCCGTTTATGATGATTTAAGACTGATGGAACCCTAAATGATGGCTTTTCTTGGTGTCATTGAGTTTTCTACCAGGATTGGTCTCTGCTTAGGCATGGAGCTATTAGTTTGGGCTCATTACAGCTGCTAGATCAGAGGGAGATGAAGGTGGGTGGGAAAAACCCCAGAGAAACCTCTACTTGTGAACACCAGCAACAGAAGCTGCTGGTGCTGAATATACGATTGAATCTTTGATGTTAATACAAGCAGCTTGCATTTAGCTGCCACAGGGGGGGCAGAGAAGGTTATTGCATGTAAAATGTTACAAATATATTAAATGCCACATTTGTGCCATCATTCTCCTGAGCGAGGTATTGCTAAAAGAATTTTTTCAGGATATGACTAACGAGGGGTATGGAGAATAGGAAATTAGATTAAAAGGAAAGTCCTCGGTGAAAACAGAAGATGCATTTCATATAAGTTGCAAGCCATCTAATAATGGCAGCCCTTTAATTGCTTCAAAATATGGACACATTTGCATTATTAGGTTGGAGCCGTATGTTTCTCCATGGCACCTGACAGCCAATGGATTTGTTGATGTGCCTTATTCCAGAGAATGAAGTAAACAGTTCTGCTTATCATTTATTCATTAGTGCTTATTGCAGAAGATTTGATCATCTGTCTGTCTTTTTCTTGGTGAATCTTGATTTAGTCTCCTTTTGAAGCACGCTGCTTGGCGTTTCCACTGAGCACTTTGAGTCACAGTATGTGCGGTACCCTGTCTTGTGGCTCCCCAGGAGGGTTGTCTTCAAATCTCAATGAATTTTTCATTTGCCTGCAAGTTTCTTGAAACCTTGCAGGCGAGACAGAAGCTTCTGTCTACTTTAAGACAGCACAAGCAGAGATTGAAAGATCTTGTTATGGAAAACGAAGTTGAACAGTCATTTGATCAAGGATAAGGGAAATGTTCCCTAAGGAAAACATCCTGGTATCCTTGATTATTTGTGTTCTTCAAAGATAGCGGAGAGAGATATACAGGGAGATGTGTAATGGATTTATTTTTTTTTAATTCTCAATATTAATCCATTTTCTAGGTGTGACAACTTTCTCAGTGGATTGGTTAAGAGCTAACATCATTCATGGACTCTCTTTTTTCCACTGAAGATGTATTTTTTGAGAGATGGGGTGGGAAATCCAGAAATGGTCTTGTGAAGAGGAGTACTACATGATGTTTATGGTATAAACGATTCAGTGTCTGCTAGGTTTAGTAAATGTTTGGCTTCGTTCTGCAGTAGTGCAGGGATTGGCTGAGATTGCTGGTTATATTCCTAGTGCACAGACATATTTATGAACAAGTTCACATCATAATGAAGAAGGCTTCAGATAGATCATGCACTCTTGTGATCTTGCTTGTTCAAATTAGGTAGGGTTATTTTATTAATATGGTTCTTTAGAAGTGTGTTTAATCGAACTACAGAAAGCCTAACCTATCAAGCTCAAATGAAGAAGTCATCCTGGTTTGGGCATAATTTTCGTAGTTCATATGACGTTAGAGCTTTTCAGCACACTGACAGCTGTGGCCTTTTGCCCATGTAAGGTGAGTCTGGAGTCTGACCCTGCACAATGAATTCTGTGTCTGTGTGGTCGTGACTTTTTATGCCTAAATTCTCTACCCATTCTGCACAGATGAACTAAAAGCATTCAACTCTTTTAAAAAATAAAATAAATAAATGTAGCAATTATGCAAGAAATGTTAATAAAATATGCATGAGAATAAATGTATTAAATTAGACCACTTTAGATGAGCTGCAAGCCAGTTAACGGTGTGTGTGCTGTACAGCAATGCCAATGTCTGAACACAGATAGTTTGAGATCCATGTCCATAACGAACAATGCAGTCTGTTACATTTGAAGTTGATGTATTTGCATTTATTTATCATTTCCCATTGAAGAGTCAACTTGTCTTTGATGCTTGAGCAAGTTCATGGCATGATATGTAAATGTTACGAAATTTAATCAGGTGGTATTTGATTTGTAGAAGTAAACAAGCCTTAGCAATAACCATGGGATATTACAGGTTTCTGGTTATTTCTACCACTTAAATTTAGTTCAACTTTTTTGAGCTCATTACTGAAAAGAAAATGGTGATTTACTCTATAGGAGGTTATCTCAGCTTAGGACAAATCTCTGGCTGTCCATTGTACATAGAATCTGGTGAGGAAATCATAAACTGGACATATTACTGGTAGGCACAACGCGATCGATTAAAGTACACCTGGAAGTCATGCTACCTTCTGGAGAACATTTCGTGTTGATTCGAACTGACATATGCACAGTTCCAGTGCTGTTCTTCAGAGAATCATAGGAAATAAGGCTGGAAGAGATCTTTAATCTTTCCCAAATTTGTAATTGAGATGTTAAGACTTCATATTCTTAATTCTCTTTGCAGTTAGAGAATTTTTCCCAAGTCTGTCCAATTTATGCCTGTCAGTTGTGGTGTCACGAACTACACTCAGAAAGGCTTTATCCCAATTAGTAAGGACAAATAGCTGGACAGTAAACAGGCTCTCCTAAATTAATCCTGTTATTGCTATGGAATATTAGAACTTTTATTTTTTTTTATTTTTTTTTTAGCTTCTATTTCTTTTCTACTAGAAAGCACAAATTCATCATCAATGCTTTATTCTATCCTAGTGTTTATGTTCTGAGGTGGGTAAGAGACATGACCCAGAAGTGTAGAGTGCCTGCCGGGCTGGAGGACCTCTGCTGCCCTTCCTTGGGAAAGGAAGGACTGTGTGGAGCATGGGCCAGGGCTACTCCTGCTGTCCCCCCAGTAAATCAATGCTGCTGTCTGTGCTGATCAAAGCTCGGGGTCTTCGTGGTGCCACGCTGTGCCTCATGAGTGCTGTGTCTTAGATCTGTGTTTGCACACTTGATAAATGTAGGGGGTCACTCAAGTCCAAGAAACATGAAGAAAGAATTAATACAAGTAACTGGGTTTTATATTATTTTTTTTAAACTATACATTCAGAAACAGTAATTTTTAACTACTCACAAGGGAATTTAAAGTTTATCCTAAGTGCAATGAAGGAAAAAAAATCCCCTCGATGGCCCTATTATGTACACTGAAGTGCTACCAGTGTGACATTCAGCTGAGAAAAGAGTGGCTTTAAAAGGAGTATTACACTTGACTCCGTCTACAATGAAGAATGGGGAATGAGGTTAAAATAAGGAGGACTAGAACAGAAATGGAAAGATCTGATTTATACTGTGGCATAGAAAAACATAAATGCGTTCTGAGATATTGCAAAAAGCTTTGCAGATCAAGATACTGGAAGGGAACCATTATTGCTCCAGTTTGACTGTTCTGTTGAAGTTTTAGTCTGAAGCCTCAGACTGTGGGTTCAAGAAGGGAGCAGGGCTTGGGCCTCTGTAATGCAAAATAAAAATAGGCTGTTTGCTGCTATCCTCAGAAGTATATTTTAATGGTAGGCTGATTTAAATAATTGATCCAAATGAGCCCAATGGGCTGCTGGGGAGCCAAAGGAGCTGGGTTTCCTGCAGGGGAGTGTGTATTTGTGGGCACAGGGGATATATTGCTGCCTAAACCCCAGCAGCTGGATTTCTTCCTATGTAATTTAATGTCTTTTCATCAGAAGATGGCAGCAAAATCTTATGAACCATAGCATTTGCTATCCTGGAAGCCTTTCCATCATTAGGGGATGCTGTGTGGGGTCTGCTGGAGTCAGCTTTGACTTCCTTCTTCAGCCACCCCAGACAAAGCCTTGTTACATCGAGTAGGTTGAATCTTCTCCCTTCTTTCATTTAACAGGACAACTGTCATGAAGATGCTTTCACAGGGGCTCTCTTCTTACCACCTAGCGGAAGTGGACTCCATCAATGTCAGTAAGCCAGCTGGAACCATGCAGAAGTCCTGTTGTGCCACATTGCTGATGGGCTTATCTCACTGAGTGGTGGGGGGAGTTGTTCATCTGGGATGGCCCCACTCAGGAGACCATGGCCATTGCCCTGGTCAGGGCAGCTCAATCCTTATGGTATCATGAAGTTGATGTCTTTAGGTAAATGGATGAAGGCCTGAGTCAAATGCTTCTGTCCTTTGGCTGGACCAATGGTACTTTGTATAGTCTGTTTTTCTTAGGATTGCTCAGGATGGATCATTCATTGACTGGTTCACCCAAGCCCTTGTGGTTTGCGTTTGTGGATGACTGCTTTTGCGTATGAGTGTTCGTGCCCCTGGAACAATGAGTACAGGTGAGTGCTGTGCTCCCTGTTAAGGTGTCCAGAGCCAAAGCTCTTGTTTCTGAATGCCTCATTGGCTCTGGTCTCTAGTTTCTAACCATCACACTTAATTTTGGTCAAATACTCCACATCATGGCTTTGCATTTTTGTGTATATTTCCTCAACATAAAATGTTTGAATGCTGCAAAGATGTTACTGTTGTGGTGTGGGTTCAGCTGGAGAAGACACCGAGCATTTGCTGGTTGCTTTAATCTCTTTAATCTACTCTTGGCTCCTAGTTGGTTTCTGGGAGCTGAGTGTTTATGTTAGAGGTAAGGCTTTCCTGGAGAGGTTTGGCTGCATAATGATGTCCAGCTTTCTATAGCAAGAACATAATCAGAGGCATCATTCATTTCTCCTCCTACAGGAAGCACCAACTGCACAGCCTTTCTGTCTGCTGGTGCTTCACAGAAGTGACATACATTGACTTTTCATATATTTTAATAGGCAGTAATATTTGTGTGCATAAATGCCTAACAGTATCTTAAAAATAACTGTGTAATTCATATGGGAGTCATGATTTCATCCCAAAAGTGCATAAAACATTTTTTTAACCCATAAGGCTTTCAGATTAACTTCAAAAATAGGCATTGCATTTCTATGTAGCATTCTGGGTATTTTCTCTATAAAGAAGTGTCTGTAATTTATGATCTGTAATTAGAACCCAATGTAATAATTATATGTCCTGCAAGGAAGTGTTTCTTGAACAAGGCTTTGTTCTTATGCAGCTGCTGGAAACACAAAGATGTGGGGTTATAAGAAATAGTTCAGATGAAAATGAACCATGAAGGGCAAAGTATCTTCAGAAGTGATCAGGACTGCTGAATGCTGAGTGTAGTTCATCATATAGACTCTGATGCAACATATATGGTGTCTAGAGATTTACATCTCATAAGCATGCCTAGGACAAATCACTCTGACTACAACAAGATTATTTTTTGCAACTGGTTAATGACATATTTCTATACGGAATTTAGCAAATCAAAGACAGCATTTGTATCATTTGTCTTTCCTCTAGGAAATGCCAATACAAAAAAAGCTAAATTAAATGTTTGGAGCAGTTTTTCTAAGGTTTCTTTCATAAACTGAAAGGGAGACACGGAAACCTCTATCAACTGTGAATAACTTAAGGCTAATTCAGAATAATTTTAGCCTTGAACATGAATAATTTCAAACTGACCTGATGACAGGTGAGAACTCTTTCCTAAACTATGTTTACCTAATGGACTGTATACTCCTTTCATTAACTTCTTCCAGGCAATATTGTACTTTGGAAGTGACTTAATTTCTTGAAATTCATGACAAATTATTTTTGGAAAACTGCCTGTGCTAGGAGATGCATTTAATAATACAGATACATATTTCTAGCTTGCAGGATATGGTGGTGTAAGAACTGATCACATAAAAAGGTCTATTTCGTGTTAAGATCTTCAGAGAATGCTGTGAAGTTAAATTTATGGAAAAGGAAAAAGTGTGCTGCAGACTTGATTTGGTGTCTCCATACGTGGGGTTTTTTGTCAGCAGTGTTACAGTGCTGATAAAAGTGTTAAAAGAAGAATGGCATTGGGCCCAGATGATTAATAAAGGGCCAATAATTTACTTTTGAAAATTTAGCTGTTCTAGGTGTTTGTTTGGTTTGGTTTGGTTTTTACTGAATGGTAATTGATTTCCTCTACAAAAAATTTCTTAGTGCCATTCATCATTTCAACTGAGCCTCCTTAGCACAGCAAGTCACTGTAGGTCCTCTGAGGTGTGGTCAGAGGTGGATTGAGTGACAACTGACAGAGATAAATGCAGATGTTTGCAGCTGCAGTGTGCAGCAGGACACGTCTCCATGTGCACCAGGGTAATAAAACAGTTGAATGATGGCTTTCCAAGCATGCAGGGACAAGTGCACTGGAAACTCTCTTTAAGGACTAGTGCTTAAATGTGATTTGAAATATTAATGCAACCTCATTTCAGGCGGCAGGACTTTCTTGAGCAAAGCCATATGTTCTGCTCACTGGGGAGAAGAGGAAGCTCAGTCTGGGTTTGGAAGACTATGACAATGTTGAGAAGATTGACTTCCAGCACAGAGTCAAGTTCAGGATCTCAGCAGTTCTCTAGTCTGTCCTTTCTCCTTCACATTTTACAAGAGGAGATGTGCAGCGAGGGCTGTCAGGCTTGTTTCTTTGCATTGTATCATGCACCAAGGAGTCAACCACCATAGATTTTTAGGCTGCTGCTGTGGTCTTTCCTACACTTCAAAAGATTAAAATTGAACTTGCTCTAAATGAAAAGCAACAGCCCAAGCTGATAAATCAAAGTAGACATTACTGTGTGTTTTATTATTAAAGCTTAATGTGTTCAACTTGAACCTCCCTGGCATGGGAATGGGTTGTGTGGCTTCTCCTTGGATCTCTATCCATAGCTGCGACTGAGCACTCACGTCATGTTGCCAGTTCAAGTCTTCCTGCAGTGACTCCCTCAATGGGAGAGGTAGGCACACCACCTCAAGCCTTTTTTGGGGCTCTCCTGGTGTTTTAGTTTTGAAGTACTGAGTGAGCGTGTGTTATGTCACCTGCAACACTTGGAGCCTTGGCAAAAATCATGTGGCTGGTGCCTGCTGTGGCTTTATTGAGGTGTCTGTGGTGTCCTCTGCAGATCTGGCCTCCAGAAGCTGTCTAATTTTTACTGATGGTATCTCTGTAACCTCAGCCAGCCCTTCCATGTTCAGATCAAGTGACTTGCATTTCTAGATGTAGCCAGTCATCTCCAGTAAGCCTTTTGAAGTAGGTTTGGTTTAGTGGACCTACGTTTTGAAAAGGATAGGATATTATAAATCCCCACATGGAGTTGCAGGTAGGTTGTGAGGGCAAAAATATTTGTCACAAGTAACTGCACAACTGGTATGCTGGGACACTTCTACAGCATTGCAAGAAAATCCTGAGGGGGCCAGTGTTCAGAGAAGGTGTCTCCTCCTCCCTGCTGACAGCAAAATTGCAGAGTGCTGTGGCTAACTTTAAATTCAAAGCATCTCTAATATTGCATTTTCATGTAAAAAATTGCTATCTTTGCCCTAGGAACATTCTAAAGTGGTCTTAAAACTATGCTGAATAGTCTAGGTATTATTTCATACCTCTTACTGAACAAAGAGAGTGATCAGTTGTTTGTCCCCAAATAGAAGATGAATATGAAACAGTGCAACAGTGTTTTGGTCCTGTGTGAGAACTGATTAAGGATTGATGGATTTAGGCAATGCTTTTTTTGTTTGTTTGTTTTAGTTTTTTATTCCCCTGCAACCAAGTTCTATTCAAAATCCTCCCATTCAGCAACTCGCCTACAAGAACTAATTGAGCTGCTTTAGGTACCTTGGACTCATTTCCATATTTTACCCTAGCCCCTTCTAAAAGAAGTTAAAAACCTAGTCACTTTGGAAATCACAACATACAGAGACCAGGGAACTACCAGGCAAACATTCCAGTGTTATTTCTGTTGAAATATTTCATATTATTGCAATTGACCAAGAATTAAGATCATTTTTAATAGCAACATATGGCAATTACTATCGTAAATGTTTCTAAGATACTTCTAACTTGTTTATATCATTGCTGTAAAGTGTTATAAAAACAATGCAAAATTCCTCTGGAACTGAACTATTTGTTTATTTCCACCGGGTAATTTCCTGCAGCCGAAGTGAACAATTAAATTAATCATGCCATATTTCAAAGGCAGCATTTGCATTGGTATGACCAATGAATTGCAACCAACGATTTACTTTTTATAGCTGAAAGGATAAGAGAACATACAGTGTTAGTAAATGATCCATAAACACATCCCTTATACAAATGACAACTGTACATTTGAAATCTTTATTTAGGGTAACAAAACCAAAAATCCCATCCTGATGAAACCCCCTGGCAAAGTCACAGCACTTGTTTCCACTGGTGAGTAATCACAACTTTCAAGGGATGTGAAGCGGCTGGTGGGGCACCTCCAGAACCCTGCACACCGCAGCGTGGCAGCCCTCAAAGGCTTGGTTGTTAGGGGAGTTTTTTGTGGCATTTGGTTTTAATGAATTCAGCATAAGGTGTCTGTTATATTCTTTTTAATGCTAAAACAACCTATTTGGGGAAGCCTTTGGAGGCTTTCCCTTCTTGTGAGAATGGGTAGCTAACAATAACCACATAAATTTTAGCTAGATGGATCTTACATAAAGTCATGGGCTCAGGACCATGAACTCCTTTAACTTCTAATATAAATTCAGAGGCTATCATTAATTATTCCTTTTATTTTTGTGAGCTGATGATGGCAGCAGCATGAGAGATGTGCTGTGCAGGATGGCTCTTCCAATGACTCATTTCTGGCCTTAAGCAAAGCACTTAATGCGTCCGTGGCTTACCTGAAAAGGGGGAGAGGGTTGCTTTTCTCCATGACAAAGCTGGTGCCAGCCTTCCGGAATTAATATCTGAAAGATGCTTTGAGTTCCTAAAATAAAAGATGTCTTCGATGATTCATTATTTGCCAGGGAAAACCATAATTTTCTAGCAGCTAATGTGAAAGGAATTTGACATACTGCAGTTGCCTTCTGTTAAACATAGAGAAATCCCAAGATTCCTAAAAAATTGAAGGGGTAATTGATTATAATTTTTTTTGAGTTAATGGTAGAATCAAAGGGGGGAGACAGTCTGAATTTGTTACATTGGAGACAGATTATATATCTGAAACATACTCTAGTATCACCTTTTGGAAGCTGTGATAAATGATTACTCTTTAGGGGCAAATCTTTGTATATCGTACATTGCTTGTTGCAAAAGTGCAGCTTTTGCCCTGTAGTTCCCCTCGGTGCCTCCCCCTGCCTCTCCAAATGCAGCCATCATCTGCCTTGAGTCTGAGATGTGCTCATCCTCTTTGGAGGTGACAGAGACTCCAGTGAAGATCCATGAGGATCTCAAGGGAATTTGGGCACAGCAAGAGGCAGGGAGCTCAAACTGGGATAGGAGGAATGATGGTGGGAGGTGGAGGGATGCTGAGAAGTATGCCAATGAGAGGCTTATCTGTACAAAGCCATTAATCCTCCTACTCCTGCTTGATTGCCTTTGGCAGAAAATAAGAGCTGGTAGACTTAAGATAAATCAAGCAATTGTCTGTATCCTGGCTGACTACTTCTGTAGGTATGTGGCATCAGTGAAGGTCTTGCCTCTGCAGTCTCCTAAGGTGTCCAAGCAGTGGTCTTCTGTGGCTTCCCAGAACAGTGATGTGCAGTTGACACCACTGTCTAAACAACGCCTAGAATCTAGATATGCAGTTTCTGCCTTTTTGTTTGGTGTTTTTGTTGTTGTTGCTGGCTTTTTCTTTTGGGTTTGAATTTTTGGTTCCATGCACCTCATGGAGAAGGTTAAGAGCAATCATGGTATAACCAGCTTTCTACAATGATTTCAGCTTGGTGCAGTTTTGCCAGTTTTATGGCCTTATCTAGATCCTGATAGCACCAAACTGCAGCCACCCTCTTGACTTTCCTCCCTACAAAAAAACAAATAAACAAATGAAATGGGACAAGTTTTTCTGTGACTGATGTCCAGTAAGAGTTAAAGAACTGAACTTTTCAAAAGAGAGTGCAAGGAGGCTAATAAAACCCTGGCTTTGATTAGAGAGGGGAAAGCTGATAGATGCAGAATATCTTATGTGTTGTCTGATGGGTGTTTTAGGCACACTTCATCCTACTCTCAAAGGTGCATCAGGTTTAGACAAAACTACCAACTAGCCTGTAGCCTGTCTCTTCTTGCCATAAAATGGGTGTGGATATGTATTAATCTACTTATCTGCATAAAGGTAACACTTCTACTAGTTCTAGAAATGATCACTTGATTCCCCACCCTCACTGTTTTTTTCCTCCAATAGTACACGGTAGGTGGTATTAATTTGGTGTTTCCCCCATGGTTTTTGTCATCTTAAGTAACCTCTAGATTTCTGGGACTGTAAATCCCTTTTTTACAATACACTGAAAATGCAGTATTTCATGAATATAGATTTACAAATCTGTAATTAAGCTCCGAACACCATGTGCTTGGAAGGTATTATAAAAAAGCCAAGTACCTAATTTTTCCCACCGAGGCAGGACAATAAAATTAAGTTAATGTGGCATTCAGATCTTTTTCAATAACCTTGTTCAAACTTGTGAGCGTGCTCAGAATACAAGCACCTTGTTATGTCCCTGAAAAGGGGATGTAAAACAGTTGGCCTTTTTTAGGGTCTCATGATTTGTGTAACCTTAACAGCTCTCATTGGAAATAGAGCTGATGTGAGGTACTGATGTTGAAGAAGAGGGGACGGGAAAAAAGGAGCAGCTTCTACATGATGGCCAAAAGCTAGAGTGAGGGTTCTGCTTTCTGTAGCTTAAAGCGGCTTAGTGATAGTTGCTCTTGGCCAGTAACGGCTGAACTGAAAATTGAATTCTCCCTGTCATTCCCAGCTGATCTGTAAATCATAGTCAATCATTGCTCTTCCCCAACACGACACCAAGGTCTGTGTCTAAAGACACCATTATAATTTGATTGTCGGATGGTCATCTCAATATTTTTATCAATCCATTGGATTTTCTTATAATACCTAATAAGGTGATTTCTCATTAACAGCGCCCTTTGGAGCTGGAAAGGAAAGGAATATTACACCTTTTTGCAGCAAGCAAGGAAAGAACAAAAGATAGGGCCTAAAATACACTAAATGGCACATTCAGAAGCTTTATTTGCAGTTTATCTCTGTTAGCTTTTCTCAGATTCAGGGCAAATCAGCAGGGGTCTTACAAGCAGGAACTGAATGGCTTATAAAGTTGAGACTCCTCATTAGTAATTCCTGCAATGTATTAACCAAGCACATCAACTCTACTTGTCTGTCCCTGTAAAATAGAAAGAAAACTAGATTATATTCAATCCCTGCCCTGGGACAATGGCAACCACCTGGTTTCAAATAACCTGTGTTTAGGGTCTTCTATGCAAATACAGTGTTAGAGCAACAGAAGTTGTACTGTCAGTAAGACTAGAGTTAAAATAAAAGTATATAAATGCTAATAATACAACTGTGGATTTTTTACACAGACTTTTATTTTTGTATCATTCTGCTTTTCTTCTCATTATCCCAACACTTAGGTGGGATCTGTCAGTGTTCTTTTAAAGTCTCCCAAATCCTTTTGGCCATATGGGCTCTTTAATTATGCTCAAAGCTCTAAAAACTGCATCAACAAAAAGTGGTCTTTAGTATTTGCCTCTTGTAGTGCCAAATTCTGGCACTTCTGTAAGTAATGCTTTTGGCAGAGCTTAAGACTGAATACTAAAATACTGAATAATTGACATTCTTAGATGCAAGTGGAGATTGTTCATCGATACAAGGCAGTTGCTCCTTCAGATGTTTGTAGAGTGTCTGAAGAGGAAGGAACAATCCAGTAACAAGTGCCTGTAGGAGGGACTGAAAGGAATAAACTACAGAAATGGTGGAGGATGAATATTTGTAACAGCAATGCAGCTAAAGGGAAGGGAAGACATGGAGAAATCAGCAAAAGCACAGCAATGGAAGGTGAGTGGTTTGCTTTAGGCTTGTAGTGGTTTTCCAGACCATCCCAGCATGGCACACCTGAACAGGTCACACAGCACAGAGGCATAGCAGGGTTTAGGATAAAGATGTTGGAAGATGCTTTCAAATCAAGACTCTGGTCTTGATTTATATTATATCTAATCCTGTAAAACAAACATCTTCCATAGGAAAAAATCTGAATGCCGTTTGAGTGAAAATGCTGCTAAATTTGTCTGGTCCTAGTCCTATTTCTTCTCAAAGAAATAATCTGGATTCTAAATGCATAGCTCTCTTGCTGCTCAGTTTCATAGGTGATGTAGGAAAAGCCATGTGTATTGCAGATAATTGCCTGGTGTTCGGATTCTTTTATTCAGAAAATATATTCTAATATTTGAAGTGTTGACCAAGCAAAACCTGCTTCTGAACAGAAAAGCAGAATTTTATAGGGAATTTTCCAGTTGTTTTATGTCCACTTAGAGAATGTATGTAGCTATTTAACTGGAAGTCAACTATATTAACTGAGTAATTAATAAAGTAAGCTTCTTGTCACCATCTTTAATCACATCTTAAGAAATTACCCGGAAGACTTTGCCTTTGAGGGCTAACTCTGTCTTTCAGAAAGAACTTTATTATTGAGCCATTTTCAAGTTTCCATCACTGCCTTTGACATAGACTAACAGGGCTGTATTGATTTATCCTGGACTGGATGCTCAGTGCTAATCAACATTCAGTTTAAAAAACACTACATTAACAGAATATTTACATTGTGACACAGACTTCCCAAGGTAAAGCTAGCAATGCCTCCAGCTTTTCTCAGCCTGATTAAAAAGGCACTGCACAGAGCAGAAAGTGGCTGGGTATGAGTTGAGGGGACTCGGCCACTACTGTTTGCTTCTGAAACTGCTGTGACAGGGTTTGTGTAATGCCTGTCCCCTTCCAGATACTTGAAAGTACTCAAGTTTTGCAATATATTTCTTTATTTTTATTTTTTTTTTAACATTTCCCCTCTCTGGTCTGTGAAAAGTCTGAAGGACATGAGGTCCAAACCTACTAGAAGTCATTTCTTCCCTTCAAGAGCAGATGCTCCCTGTGAGTAAACACAGCTTCCTTAAAAGCACTGCCTGTGCCACAGACTGAGAAGAGTGGGACACCACATATCCTGGAGTGGCTTGATGTGATAGAAAAGCAAATACCATCTTAAATAACATCTTTGAGAAACAGATATGTTTCCAAAGAGACAAAAATAGCCTATCTTTGTGTACAATCTCTGGCTCCTTGTCTCTTCAGAACAGCTTGGTATTTAAACAATTTTTTTCAAGAACTGAAAATCAAGTTGAAGGGATTCGCTATCATGTGTGCAGAAGACAGGCAGTCGCACGCAACCCAGCTGGCTTTGGCTAATTTCTGGGCTCCAGATACTGCCTCAGCTGTAGGGGAAGTCCTTCACAATTCTCTCTGATTGACAAAAACAATGAGTCAAAGTCCTAACAGCAGATCTAAGGGAAAATAATAGCACCGCATCTCAAACTCGAAGACAAGACTAAAAAAGAAAGCATGGGGACAGCGTGGAGTCTCTTACAAGAGCATAAAAGGAAACCATGTAGTGTAACGCATGCTGCCGCGCTCTTGTGATGAACATCTCAAGGGAAAAGGAGTCTTAAAACTGTTTGGTGAGGAGTAAGCAGATTTGGTCAAAAGCCTGAATGTTGAAAAGTGACAAAAACAAACAAGAAAATGAAGTGGGGGAGGAAATCCCAAATAAAACCAAACCACTTACAATGCAACAAAAACCCTTCTGTTGTTTTCCTGGATTTGGTTTGAGTTAACTATCACCAGCAGCTGCTGGCCTGAGCAGTTGGGACGGGCTGCAGCTGGGATAAACAACCCAACCAGCCAATGGGGTATCTGATACCATACTGAGTCATGCCACTGTAGATAAGAGGAGGGCTGGCCCAGGATGGGGGTGCTTGTTTTCAACTTGCATCAGTGCGTAGCTTCATTGTGGCTGGAGCAGGGAAAGTTGGTGTCTCAGGCACAGGTAGAATTTTCCCTGCTTCTATTGCTCAATTTGTATATCATTGCATTAGTACTATCGTTATTACTGTTCTTTACTTCTATCTGTGTTGCTTTGTTAAGCTGTCCTTACATCAACCCTTGTGGTCTTACTTTTCTTCCTCCTGATTCTCATTCCCATTCCACAGGAGTGGGAATGGGGATGGGAGAGCAGTGAATGGCTACATGGTGTTTAGGTGACAGCAGAGGTTAAACTATGACAACTGTGCAAGTAAGCAGATGGCAGTACACCTTGTGTCCTGCCATTTCTTGCAGGGAAGCTTCCTCCCTTGTGACCTCTCTATGATGCTTTCTTGTTTTCGATCCCTCGTCCCCTCCAAAGCCACTGTAGATGAACAGTGTGGATCCTAATTTAAATATTTAATTTTTATGTGTGATCTAGCAAAGGGGGAAGGTGCAGATAGATAACTGGGAAAGGTGTGAGTTGATTCAAGCTGTCACTGCCTGCCACATGTACAAATGTGTTTATACAAGGGCACTTGCTGCTAATTCCGTGTGTTAATTCACCAGTCCTAGTTTTCCCTTTAACAAACAAAGTGCATCTCCTGTCAGTTATGCTGCTCTTTATGAAGGCCTTGAAACAGATAGAGATGAGACAATCTTCCCCATTTTTTTTTCTTTTTTTTTCTTTTTTTTTTTTTTTTTTGCCAAGTATCGAGGCAGTTTGGAGGAAACAGAAGTTGAGCAAACTTGGCTCATGCAGCACGTGTCAAAGTATGGAGCTTGTTTGTCATCAGCATTTGTTGGGGAAAGTTTGCGCTCAAAATCACTGAAGAAAACAACCTTGCTTGTATAACAAGCCTAGCAGGCTGCTATATTTTCAAGCAGATGAATTCTTTCCCTGCATCAAATACTTGAAATGTAATCCCTCACCAGGTAAAGAAAAAACTTCCCTCTCTGCACCTTTTTCAAATACAGCTGAAAGCTGCTTCAGGTTCTGTGTGGGCTTTTTTCCTTTGCTTTAAGTTCCCTAACTGTGCTATTCTGGCACTCACAGTATCAATGATAACAAGCACATCTAGATAAGGAAATATAGATGCCTTCAGTCTTCTCAAGTTCCTTTCACCAGTATTTACAGCTTGGTAGAGTTGCAGTGCTCCCAGGATGCTTACCTGTACTTATTTATGTTGCAAATGGCTTTGCCTTCATGAAAAGTGTAGCATGTTTGGTCTAAGAAAGACCTTTCAGATAAAACTTCTAAAAAATTATCCCAGTCTAGGCCTGTACCATGCCTTTTGTAATGACTGCGGGTTATATGCTGCTGTGCTTACACAGGTAGCTGAGTAGTGACCTTTCATGAGCTATCCATGGGGCTTTTTTCAGAGTAAAGGAGTGTCCAGGTAACGTGCCTAGAGAGGGACTTAGCCTCTTAACTCATCCTTTGTTTCTTGTGCTTTAATTGCCTGTGATCTAGAGCGGTTCAGTGTCAGTTAAGAGCTAAAAGGTGCTTTATAAATAAGTAATTTTTCTGCTGAGAGTCCCAAAACATTGGTTTCACATCCTATTATTAACACAAGGCCATGGTGTTCAAATGAATTTTAAGCAGCACTGAATTTTATATGTTGTTATTACAAAGATAATGAACTACATTTATTTCAGGTAATATTGTTTGTAGAGGGTCACTTCAGTAAATGATTGGAAAATAACTTTAAAACAAAGTGAGGTGAAATGCAGTCCAAAGAGATTTCATTTCTCTTATTAAAATCATTTTAAGATGTTAACTCACAGGCTTTATTGGAAAAGGAGAAGCTAATATTGTACCATGGAGGACCACAGTCCTGCTCTCCAAGCCATGACTAAGGCATGCACTGAACTCTTATTCTTTTAGATGTTATGCCTGGAAGTGAGTCAGGCATGTACAATAAGTAATGCTTGAAGTCTGGGAGCACCTCCAGTCCCAAGACTGTATATGTGTGATTGCAGTGGGTCATGAAGGGCCAAAGAAAGGCCAGCTCTAAAGAACTGAGTTATTAGCATGGCTGGAGATTTTGCTAAAAGCAAAAGGAGTTCTATGCATTTGCAACCTCAGATAATTACATTTTTCTAATACCAAAATTCAATAAACCAAAACCTCTAGTGTGACTCATAAAATTTAAGAGAAGTGAGTGCCTGGAGAAAGATTAGGATTTATTGGGCTGCTGTTTTTTCCAGCAGAGTGGCAGCTGTGAGGTCTAGATCCCATCTGAGCTCCAAGATGTCTGGAGGAAACCATCCAACTCTTGCTCATAAGGAAAAAAATCTGTGTTGAAAAAAATTGCTGGCTGTGGCATGACTTACAGATTTTTTTTATTCACCACCACCACCAGAGCTTCAGCAGTGTTGCAGCTCAGAGCAGTGGGAATTGAGTGACAAGTGCTGTGAGGATTCGCTCTGCTGGGGAAACATCCACACAAACCCAACAAACACCAGGAGATTTTGGAAAGCCATCTCCCTTGGCCTATTTCACTCAAACACAGTTGGAAGGTAAGAACAAATTTCAAAATGCCCAAATAATCCTAAAAGCTTCTTACAATAGCTTGCTGCAAAGACCTTAAGTCTTGATGTAACAAAGTTTATATTGAATATCAAAACCTAGGGCCTGATTTGTAGTTGCATTAAATCTAGTGCAATCTTGGGGAAAAAAAAGAAATAAATCCAAGGATCTAACGCTATCTCCTAGCAAGTGTGCAGACCATAATTGCAAAGATTTCCTTCTCCTGTTCCTTTGAAGTAAAACAGCTTTATGACATAAGTTTCCAAATGTTTCAATTAATCTTTCCCTTGTGCAAGTTGATTAAAATCTTACCCTTGCTAATTAATATATGTGTAAATTACATTGGGTAGACACCATTTAGCATGTTACCATTTTCAGTACTGACATGGGAGAGAACCAGGTATGCCAATTAATAATTTAATAATGAATTTAAAAAGATTTAGAACCAACAATGCAATTGCCAACCCAAGGCCGGCGTACATTTAAATGGCACAGTTTGGAGTTAATATTTACATTTTTGTAATTTGTAAATGGGTGACGACTTTAAAAGTTGTGATGTGCTTGCAGGGGAATGTTCACTTAATAAATGCAGGAGCATTCCTGTAGCTTAGGGTGTTGTGGCATTTCCAACATTCTTATGCATTTTACCTTCAGGTTTTGTTATTGTCAGCTTTGATCAAGACTCAAATTGCAGATGAGAGAGGTAAGAAAAAAGCCCAGGAGGACACCTGAGCTTCTTTACCCAGCCAAGGCATTTGTACAACCTTGGTTGTGATTAAGAATTTTTCTTATGTTCTTTCCCTGTGTGTGTAATGTCCCCTTTCTTCTCACCTCCTTGCCCACCAGTGATGGGACCAGAGGAGCGTTTTACTTTAGATGGTCATTGCAAAGGAATGGTCATCTTGGAACTGTCTGCTTGGAACTGGTGATGTCAGGAAGATGCATTTTGCTTTCTGAGTATGTAATTTCCATTGCTTTGCAGATTCTCTGGATTTTGCTTCCCAGTTGGGACATTCTTTTAATTTCCACAAAGATAAGTTTTTCTGATGTTCACTTTTCTGCTTACGGCGTGGTGTGTTGTTACATGTGTGCTCTCCTGCTGCAGATGAGAGAGGAAGAAGATTCATACCTCCTGTAAAAGAAGATGGATAACTCTACCTGATGCCTAACCTGCAGTTGCAGTAGCTGTGTCCTTTGCAACTGCGTGTGAGCGATTTGGTAAAGTCTAGTGACAAATGCTCCTCAGCATGTCTAACCCCACAGACCGAATTAATTTATCTTTCTAATAGCTGCAAACACATTCCTATCAGGTCTTTGTCCCTGCTGTAAGTACTCTCTTCTCCCTAGTCACAGCAGGGAAATCTGATTCTCTCTACTTCTACCCAGCTGCAGCTGAGGCCACAGTGTCACAAATAACATTATCAGCTATTGCTATAGGCATGTCTAGGCCCTGAGAGGTTTATTAAACATTTTCCCTTTCAAGCTAAGCAAAAGAAATACTTGCCTTCTAAACTGCACAAAGAAATATACTCTCTTGGGCAGACCCACTTCTTCCCCTACCAGTTCATGCAGCAGTTCATACTTCTCTGCCATAAATTAATGAAAGATATTCAGGTCATCCAAACACTGAACTGTGGGTCTGTATCTGCTCAGTTGTAAATGAACGAAGCAAACGTTGACTGCAAAATCCCATCACTGGTGATGTATTCACAAGATGTCGAAATTGTGTAGCCAAAGTGATATTGAACCTGCTCTGTATTTTGCAAATCAAACACTCCTAAAGTAGTTCCCAGCTGTTCAAATGCAAGTGGACCTTCTATAATTGAATGAATGTGAGGATTACCCCCATCTGTCATTGGCTTTCAAGGTTATCATCCAAATGTCCCAAAGCACAAACCCTGAAAAACAAACACCTGAAATTTAGCAACTGAAAGTTGCTAAATGGCAGGGAATTACAGCACTCATCACAGAACCAATTAAAATATGACACGTGCTCCATCTAGCTACTAGTAACTAAGGCAGTGATAGTCTATTTTCCACATGCAGCACTGGATCTCTATCCTGACCACTGTTTGCATTGCTCAAAACCAGTCATTAGAGTAGAAGTTCAGGTGCAGTTTCACTGAGCAGGATTTGGAGAGGAAGATTATTCCTTGAATATCAGATCCAGCATTTATCATTGGCTTGGGAGATTCTACAGATTCACTTGGCATTTTTGGGTGGAGTTCATACTTAGAATGCTTTTTTTTGTTTGGTTTTTCGTAGTGGTTTGGGGTTTTTTTTGTGAGACCTATGGCACAGAGCTGGATGCTCTTTTGAAGCACTGTCCATATTGCAGCCCTGCAACAAGCCAAGTTTTTTTTGGCCTGCAGGAGTAGCCTGAGCTGCCCAGAAACTTGGTCTTCCTTCATGGCAGGCACATTTTTTCCTCTCTGAGTGCCACTGGGGCTGTATTTGGATTGCACATAGTCTCTGAGGTAACTATGAGCTTCCGTGGGTGTTTTTCCAGGAGGGGCAAAAAATAAAAAAGGGTATCTTGTAAAATACAAAATTGTATATAATATATTGATATACTTAGACTGGAGGCAAATTTCGAACTTGATGTAACATCGTATGGATGCACTTTTCTGTGATGTTCCTCAAATACACAAGTTGCTGTTAACTCCATAGCATCACAGTAACACAAATGATGAATCTGGTTGTATCTGCAAAGCATCAGTGGGATCTTCTAATTTTGTGCAGTGCTTTGGATCTCATCAGCCTGGAAGCAGGACCTGCTTCCCATAATGAGAATCCCACAATACAAACCTTGTCTTAAGGTATCCCTTGGGGTATTTGTGGGGAAAAGAGGCAAAAGCAGAAAGAGAGAGACAGACCAAGGTGGTACCTGCCCACCCCCTTGAGTAAAAATTACAGGCATGTTTCTGAAGATTTATCTTTGACAGAAAATTCTGCTTTTTTTCCATGTGTAGATCAAAATCATACCTAATTTAATCTCTTGAACTACACTTATTACAGCTATTTTCTTTCTACAGTGCTATTTTCACAAAAGGACAGAGATTAAGAGGTCTGATTTTATTTTCTTTATATTTCATTGATTAGTGGTCCACACAAAAAAGGGAGTAATCAATGTATTTTGTTCAACATGATTGAAGCTATAGAGCAGAGTGCTATTTATGTACAGAAAAGTAAGACAGGAGTAGTCTTTTGTAACAGAAATCAATTCAGAGTAGAAACCCAGAAACACTTTGAGGAGAAAAAGAATTTGTTTAGATACTTGCTTGCTGAAGTTGAGCTAGTTTGCAAAATAAACTTTATGGGTGAAGCTGCTTTTGGCCAGATCCAGTGCTCAATAGAGTCCATCAGTCTTTCCTGGATAAGTTTAGCAAGAGAGCAGCATCACCTCAACAGCCTGTCCTGCCTGGTGACATTTGCACCCCAGGCTCATACGAGGGATGGCATTTTATTTATTTTAATTTTTATATATTTTATTTTTTACATTTTATCTTTTATATATTTCTTTTTCAATTATTTTTTTATTCTAGGGCACAATGATCACATTTTTTCCTGCTTCAATTCCACATGATCCTATGGAAATTGTAGGAAGTGTATAATGCAGTAGCTTTTCCTTACATCCTGAGGTATGCAAGCAAATTTTAATTGGGTTGAGGAAACAAATGGTTGAAAAAACAAAGGAATGATCAGCCAGAAGCAGAATCCTGTATCACTGGGGGTGAATGAAACTCCAGAAAAAACAGAGATGTGCCTAAATTAGCCAGATTGAAAGAGACAGGCTGGGGTAAAGCCATAACTTTGAGAAAGCAAAAAAAAAAAAAAAAGGAGAGACAAAAGCAACTTTACCTTAAAATTTAATTATTTTTTTTTTTTGTGAGAGAGATAACGAAAAGAAAAAGACTTCAAAAATACAAACAGACCAAAGAGAATCAAATGAACCTATTCCTCAATTCTTGAGTAAAAAGAAAAATAAAATTCTATGAGGTACATAGATTTTTTTCCTCTATGAATGATGGCCCTCTCTATCCCCTCTCCATCATTTTCCATCTCTCTCCTGGGGGACCCATTAAGTCATCCAAACAACTGGAGCAGATGTGTTTTCTGCAGGGGCCAGGACCACCAGGCACATGTGAATTTTCTCTCCACTATAGCTCATCATACAGTTACAATAAATTTATACACTGGATACTCTTGTAATATCTTGTAGCATTATTAGCAGTTTATCTTCCTGCTTTCAAAGCAATTCTAGGATTTCCAGAGGGAAATTTAAAGCAAAGATTTAAAAACAAAACAAAAACCTGACAAAATAAGTACATCTTGGTGAATACAGATACTATTCAGTCACAAACTCACCACCTTTGGCGAAAATTAAGTATGTTCAATGATCATATTTTTTAATGGTTTTAGCATGTAACACTGTAGTTAACAGCTACTAGGTGCGCTCAGTTCTGGCCAAGTGCCATACAAACTGGTAGCACAAGTGAGTGTTTTCTAAGATCATCTGCAGCCGCATAGTACTAAAAAAGTAGGCTGAAAACCTAAGGCCATTTGTACATTAGAAGATTCACTACCAGAATTGCTGGATCACTATTAATTTATTTGACAACTTTTAGGTCCTGTTTGGATATTAGAGCTGTCATTGTAAAATACATCCATTTTTTTCTTTAATGGTGCTTTGAGATGGGTCTGCTTTGAAGCGGTGTCAAAGTAGCTCTGAATCAGAAGAAACTTTTAAAATTTTTAAGTTGAAAGTCTAAACAGCCTCAATATGCTGTATAAAATTGTTCTGAGGATCGAACCTCCTACTATGGTACCCTGGAGCATTCAGTCACTTTCAATAAATCTCTTTTAATAATTTCTCACTTGTCCTTATTATTACTAACAGCCAGAGCATCTCAAGGCAATGTCAGAGTAAAGGCTTTGGCAAAATGCGGGAGTAAGGTTTATTTGAAAGTTAATATGAAGAAAAAGTAATCCAAATGTGAACTTACTGGGGAAAGTGACTTTTTCTTTTTTTGCATGAATTTATAGATGGCTGGTGTCAATTCTGGGAAAAAAGCCACTGTTTCTTTGATTTCAAGAAGCCATGTTATAAGGTAAGTATATTGAGAATGGAGTTTTGGAGGTCTGTTTTTCAGATCTTTAAAGCTTTGCTTTTATTTGTTCTCTTTCATTGTCTCTGGAAAAGTTGCATTCAGCATCTACTGGGAATATCTGCCATTAATCACTTCTGAGGGATACGGATGTGGGCTACCTGACTTTTTTGTAGTCCTCCAACAAAAAATACCTAATCACAACCTTCCATTAAAAAATATCCTGTGACTTTGGGGAAGGGTTTTCATGTACTTTCAGTAACTTGTGTTAATTGCAAAATGCTTTATTAATCTCCACCATGTGATGGAGAATTCAAGCTGGAGCATGCTCCTATGTCTTCAGTTGGATGCCTGACTTGTCCTGATTTCCGATCCATTTATTCAGGTAGTGACAGAAGACTAATTCCCACTTCTTACCCATGTAATTATATGAATAAATATAGTTCCCTGCGTGAAGTGAGTTGGATGAAAGCAACATGTTGGCCAATAAGTCTTTCAGCATCTTTTGTGGGGTTGACTCTCTACCACACAGATCTGCCCAGGTTATTCTCCCCAGCAACCTCATTCTTACGGGTTGTATGGTCCTAATGCTGTTATCTGTACTAACATCTAGCTATTTGTTAAAAAATGTGGTAGCTTAAGCACCCACCCAACAACCACCTCTCCAAAAAAAAACAAACCCAACAAACAACAACAAAACCAAAAATCCCCAAACCAAAGCAACTGAAAAGTCACACCTCACCATTTACCCACTACGGAAAGATTCATTCTCAGGGACTACACCATGAATACTTGTGCATTTATTTCCCTGAAAACTATTCTGCATCCCAAATGAAGCAATTTTATTCTGTGGAAGATTATGCTCCTCAGAGCCTGGTATTTGATAAAGGACAAAATCAGGAAGAAACTGTCCATTTTTGGTGTCTTTCTGGGGCTTTTTTGTTGTAGGACTACCAGGAAGAGTTCTCAAACAAGGTTTTGGGAGAGCAAGGAAAGCTAATTCTCTCTTTATGGTTGCTCTTTTCTCATAAACTCTCAGCTTTGTTACCCGTCTATCATAGAGGAGATTTAATCTATATAAATCTCCTGACAACTATGGTGGTAATTCCAGCCTCCCAGTTTATGAGATTATAAAAGGCAGTTTACCCTCACCACTCTGTAAAGGGCTGAGTTGGGTCATGCTGCAGTCCATAACTCAGACTATGCATTTTGAGGCTCAGATAGGTGCTGAAGCCTGGTAGTGCCTTGTGACCAGGCTATGTTGTGTGGCTGTATGGAACCGAGGGAAAGAAACAATTTATATAAAGTTGTTGGTGCTATAATGCAATGAAGAGGACCTGGCTTAAAGTGCAGCTTTCAAAATACACCCACTATAGATAATACTGGTGATCACAGAGGGACAGGAGTATTGATATGGTAATCACTAGACTGCATTAATATAAAATAATATGATGTCCTGGTTCTGCTAAGATAGAAACTCAGGCCAGCCATGGTATGCAGGCCATTAGCAGTCTGGAGTCATCCAGGAGCTGAGGCTGGGAAGGGCAGAAGCCAGGGCAGCTGCACCTGAGCTGGCCACAGGTGTATCCTATACTATAAACCTCATTCTCATTATAAAGGAGGAAGTTTGATGAGGATGTGGGCTCCTCTTTCCTTCTCCCCATCCCTAAAGGGGCTCACTCATCATTCTGATCCTGATGGCTACTCCCCCATTTACTGTGACCACCGTATGTTCACTAGGCTGAGTATAACTTTGTATACTTTATATTGATTTGGTGTTAGCATTAATTAGTTTTGCTGTTTCAGTAAATCCGTTTTCATTTGAACCTGTGGATCTTCTCCCCTTTTCCCAATCCCCCTTCCTGGGTGGGGAAGGGTCACTGGGTGACAGAGCAACTGCTGTAGTTCAGCCCTGGATATGGGCTAAATGGAGACGTGATTAGCAGGATGTTAGTATAGAAAAAGCAGTTTCTTGCCTAGAATGAACCTTTTAACTGAACACAGTGTAAGCCATGAAGCTTGTGCACTTGAGTGGCTTTTCTTGTTTGCGCTTGTGTTGCCTTTCTGTGCAGTCAGATCTGCAGATGCCAACTGATGGAGACTTCACCAGAGCTGCAGCATCAGCCTCCTGTGCTGATGGGTATGAGGATGTATCCTCCTGCTGTCCTCACCCTTGGCAGCTGTACCACCATTTACAGCAGGCAGTGCTGATAGCAAGCGAAGTACAGCAGTGATTGGGGAGTTAATGGAGCAGAACCTATTTTTCACTGTTTCTGTCAGTATTTCATGGTACTGAGGGGAAAAGAGAGCTGTAAAATAGTAGAGTGGGACTTTCGAAACACTGCTTTTGCTTTCCCTCCTGTGGTTCTGGGTGAGGCTGTTATGAATCTTGAAAGTTCTGTGATTCAGAGATCTGCAGGCATTAGCTGCCAGGACACCCAGCTCAGCCTTGCAGCTCAAGTAGAGTATCTGGACTGTGGAGACTTCCAAAATCCCTCCTTGGTCACACTGACTCTCCTGGGCTGTGCAATCAGGAAACTATTTTTATTAAAATATTGGTGAAGATTTCCAATCTGTCTTAGAAATAGTAAGATTTGGCGAAGTAGAATTCTTTTGCCAAGGCAGTCTGGGCAAGAGCCTTTTGTCTGCAATTGCTGTCCCCAGGTGTGAGCAGTGCTCAGGGAGCACACACAAACTTGGCCCATGTGAAAGATCCCTTGGGAGGGAGGACACTGATGTGCATCCCTTTCCTCTACCCAAACAGGAAGTCTCATGCAACCTGGAAGAAAGCAATGAAGTTTTCTGGCAAATTTGGTTGAATTGGGTTGAAGGCTTCAAATGGAAGAGGAGGAAACTGGGGGGGGGGGAAGGGGGATTGCGGAGCAACTGACTGTATCTCAGTTTCCCAGGAATCAGGGTTCAGAAAAGAACACATCAGTTCTTTTCTCAGAGTATTGATTTCTTGAGGGGAAGGCTCATAATGAGCAAAGATGCTGATGAGGATGTCAAGTCTTACAGAAGGTCCAGAGATAGCAGTGTAGTCCTGACAATGCTGCACTCAATGGTCTGGAAACACAACCATAGAAGCAGATATATCTTTTAATTAAATATTTCACGTATCAGTTGTAATTATTTCCAATTAGCACTAATGAAGTAAGGATGATACAAACAAGCAATATAATTTGGTGATAAGCATTTTTAATTAATATGAATGGCATGGATGGTACTAATTGACTCGATTTGGTAATTTATTTTTTTTAAATACTTTGGTGTTGAAAGAGTCTCTGATTTTCTTGGGATTTTCTTGAGATTCTTCTCCCTTCTCCTCCCTTCCATTCCACCATTTTTTTACTAGTTGTAATCAAAATATTTTGAGTATCCCAAGCTCACTTTTATGCAAGAATATTGTCCCAGATTTATACTCTGTATTATTTTATTTATCTATATAGTATACTTAAAAAAAAACCAGAGAAACATTATTATACCCAGTTTTCTTCAACTGAATAGTCTTAGGCAGACTTACTGATAAAATTAATTCTTACTTCACCTCAGTTGTCGTAATTAACAGTACAACTGAAAATTGGATGTTTGTGAAGCATAATGGTAAAAGCAATTGCACCATGCTATAAGGAGATAGTTTGATGGGTTTGGTATTTGAACTTAAATTTGAAATCTTATATTCTCAGATATTGACATTCTTTTTAGGAATCCCACACACAGAATGTTGTGTAACTTTTTCTGATGAGGAATCCAATATACAATTTTCTACAAAGGGTGGCTTTGCTAACCTGAACAAAGCCTTCAAAATAATAATAAATCACATCCAGAAGATTTATGTGAATGTCTTTGCTGTAGCCATTTCATGCAGTGCATGACGTAGCCATAATATTTTCATTCCGGGCTGACCTGGGATCTCTGAGACCCAGTTCAGCCCCCACATGCTGTTTTGGCTTTCTGTTTCAACTGCTGGTTTTGTGCCAATCCAACTATTCTGTAAAGATTTGTAGAAATAAAATCATAATTTTTACAGGTCAGTTTTTTCCTGGATTTAAATATGGACAACTCATTCACCTTTTGCAGGGCAATGCAGTTCCTGGGAAACTGTAGAGGACTAATAACCATGTCTGGGATTACACTACAAAGTTTTGGGGCAGGTGGCACAAACTGAAACCCACTCCTTGTTATCATGGTGCTCTCACTGCTTCTGCTTCTTTTTTTTCTTTTTTTTTTTTTTTTTTTTCCTTTTATTTAATTTAATCCACTGCTTTAAATCTGGGCCCTGTGTTGCTCCTTT
>WTSP01000008.1:0-18145 GCA_025331215.1 Actenoides lindsayi | reverse complement strand
GAAGAGAGGGGGGGGGGGGGAACCCCAAAACACCAAACCACAACACTCCTCTGACGTGGACTCCAAAAAAACCACATACTCATAAAAGCCCAAGATTCTTGGATTAGTACCTACTCCTGTTGAACTTGCAGTTAACTTACCTGGAAAGGCAATAAAGTCATAGGCAGTGCTTTATATGCCCGAGAGATTGAAAGATAATAAAATGAAGATGTTCAGCTTGCTTTCCTACCACTTACCAGATCCTCCAAATTCTTATTAATCTGAAAAAAGTTAATTTTAGGGGGGGGGGAACAGAATACACCTCTCTAGTTTTAATTATAAGAAACCATTCCTCTGTGTGTAGTTGAAGATGATGCAAGACCTGTCTTCCTAATTGCGTCTGCCTTGAGCATTTTGAATGTTCTGCAGAATAATAGAATCAGAAGATGGTTTGGGTTTGAAGGGACCTTAAAGATCTAGTTCCAAAGTCCTTGCCATGGGCAGGGACACCTCCTGCTAGACAGGTTGCTCAAAGCTGTGTCCAGCTGGGTCTTGAGCACATCCATTGATGGAACAATCCATAGCTGCCCTGGGCAACCTGTGCCAGTGTCTAACCACCCTCAAAGTGAAGAACTTCTTACTAATTTCTGATGTAAATCTCCCCTCTTTCAGTTTGAAGCCATTACCTCTCATTCTGTCACTACAAGCCCTTGTAAAATGTCCCTCCCCAGCATTCTTGTAAGGTCCCTTCAGATACTGGGAGGCCATAGTAAGGTCTTTCTAGAGCCTTCTCTTTTCCAGGCTGAACAAGCCCAATTCTCTCACCCTGTGTTCATAGGAGAGGTGCTTCAGCCCTCAGATCATCTTTGTGACCCTCCTCTGGGGGAGGAGGAATCCTTTTGGTAAGAGGAAAAATGTGAGCTATAAAGAAGAAAGAATTTGTCAGCATGTGTTTATATTATATAAAATGTGGTGGGTTTGTTTTTTGGTTTCTTTTCTTGCACTTCCAAATGGATTATATGCACTGGTTTGGGCAACAGGTGTCCACATAGATGCCACAACACTGAACTTCAGTGACAGGCAAAATAATTGTAGCTCTTCTTCTAGGTGCTGTAATTTAGCATGGCAAAACAGTACTGTTCCCTCTATCTGACCACAGATCTGGAGGAGAATGAGTGACATTACCATTGTTTGTGTTGTCATCGAATTGTTCATCTACCTCGGTAGCTCAGCTGCATAATCAAACATTTCTAACAATTAAAACAATGCAGTTTGGCAGCTGACAACCCCAAGTGCCAGCTGCCAATTTCTCTAGCTTGTGGGTTTTTTGGTTTTGAAATTGCACGCGGATGGGAGTCACCCGACATCTCTTTCTTTTCATAATAACTTTTCTCACTGTCTCGCAAGCGTTTGTCACGGGGCATGACAGACGAGTCAGCACAGTTGTCGAGATGAGGTCTTTGTTCACACTGAAATCATAACTTTTGTTAGTGCTGTAGCAGCACTTCTTGGAGTTTCTAAGTAAGATGCATAAAGAGAGTAAAGAACTGAGGTATTAACTGGTTTTATAACTGGCTTTTCTTTCCAGTGAAAGACCATTAGTATTTTCAGGTTCTGAAGCATATGTGAGTATTCATGGAAGGATCTTGGCTTAACGTTTCAAAAATCACTAGCAATAAAGAGGTGATGCATCTTGCTGCCGTTGATCTTTGGGATTCTATTTTCCTGGAGTAGACCTGTTAAAATGTCCTGCCCTGTGAAACTGTTTCAGTAGAGTGGATATTTCTGGACCATCTTTAACTGCAGGTAGTCCCATAACTATATGGATCACAGTGCTTTCCTTAGGGAGTCATGATGGAGATTATTTGGCTGGGCTAATGACCTTGGGGGTTGGGACTCGATAACCTTTCAAGGTACCTTCCAACACACAGCAGTCTATGATTCTGAAATATTTCTGTTTTGTCCTGTTGCATAGACACTGATATTTTACCTACATAATACAGATAGCTAAGGTTGAGAGAAATCATCTGTAATAGTCTTAGATTTTTCTTCCCATTTTTGCATTATGTTATGTATTTCCAAAGAGATCTGTAAAGATCTTCTAGATCTCCAAAGAGATTTACAGTCATGTTTGTAGCACTTCAAGTGTAAATTCAACATGTGGCTAGTTAAAGGAGAAATTGGGTTGCCTAGACTAGCCCTAACGACTGTCTTTGTGGAAAGTAGGCGGAAAGATGAGATGAAAAATGTTGGGTGATGAGTGAATGATTAATACACCTTTACATTAATAAGGGAGTTGTGTTCAGTGTCTTAACTTCTTGTAACATTGATGTTGTCTTTAATGTTTAGTATCTGGCTGCTTGAAGCACACTGAGAAATGCTTTTTAACACAGTGTTTTGTCATGATGGTAACAACATACAGCAGAGTTTCTCCTGTGCCTGTTGAACTCGGGGACAGCTTCAGGGCTGTGATTCCATGCTGTATGTGCAGTCCTGCTGTGGCTCATGGGCACTGCTAGAATCTAAAGCCAACTCCTTTATGACCAGCAGCAGCACTTCTAATTACACAAGCTGGCATAAGTAAGTCTCACACTGTGGGTCATAAATTAATCACAGACTTGGGGATTACTCTTTTTTTTTTTTTCTTCCCTGCTTTGTCATATGTGCTCTTATGACTGGATGCTGGATGAGAAGGAATGGTCCTTGGTTAACAGCGCTCTTAACTGTGGCTGCTGCCTGAAGAGCAGGTATTTGGTGGGATGGGCTGGTAACTGCAGGGCTTACAGTAAAATCTTGTCTGCAGGGTTGTAGGTCCACTTCTCCTCAACTCTGGTCAACATCTCTTTTGCACTGGTAGGAGCGAATGCTCCTGGTAGAGGAAAGGTTGTTACTGCTGTTATCTTTCTGTGCTGGCTGCCAGTTTTGCCATGTGTTATGAATTTGTTTTCTGGAGACTGCCCCATACTATCTGAAACTAGGTTGCTGGATTTGTTCTGCAAGAGTTGTGGGGTATTTATTCCTAAGAAGAAAACCTGAATGGAAAATACTTCCCCCCTCGCACCCTCCCGACTTTTTGGAACATCCTTCTTTCATGTTTTCATTTCTACAATTATAATGTTTTCAAATGTTGTTTCTCTTTAATCAAATCTCCTCTATGTTGATGGCTTTCACTTCAAAACTTCATAATTGGATAGATTTTTGTGAAGTGCTTGTAATCATTCTGCTACTGTAAATCCTCACAGAATGAAATGAAACTTGCAGAAATGTTCAGTGACAGAACTCCTCCTGCTTACCTTACTGTGTGATTGTGTTTCAAGGTCTGTTTTTCCTCAGTGTTACGTTGTGTTGATAGAATTGTGTGGAATCTAGTGTGCTGAACTACATTAGTAAATCTGTGATCAACACACAAGTGTCTTTTTTTTCCAAGACACTGACTTTTTTCTTTGCTTTAACTGTATTAAACTTTGCACTTTGTATATATTAAAGCTCAGTGTCTGCTTACCTTGACAAATGTACTTTGTATTCAATGGCACATCTCAAATTTATCCGTTAGAAACTAGAAGGACTTTAAGTTGTCATGTAATTTGTAATGCAGACCAGTACATTCTACAAGGAGAACTGTATTTTGAAGCCTAATAAGGAAGTTGGGCATTTAATTCTGCCTTCTTGTTACAGGTGTTAGGTGCTGATGGTGTTCACAGAGGCCTCAATTCCTGTATCTAGAGCCTTGTGGACAGGCTCTTGGGTCTGTGGGAAAACCTCATTGCTTTTGTCTCTAAACATGGCATGCTTTTAGGAGATGGGGATAAGTAAAAGCTATGACCAGAAAAATGGATGAATTAGAGAAGGTTGCTCAGAGGGTTGTTTCTTGCTTATATTCTTTTACACTCTTCTCAGCTGAGTTTTTGGTGGGATCCAGAAAAGAGTTGCTCTTTGAGATGTGATCAAAAAAGCAGTAGGCACATGGTATTTAAAGCAACAAGAAGAGGGGTTTGTATTAAAGAGAAATGAGATGAGGAAGCAAGAAACCTGGGAAGTACAGCCTGTTTGAGGCTGCCTCTGCAGTAAATGAATTGGCGGAACTTTGAACTAGAGAAAAAACAAGTGTGATGAAGGCATATTTTCTGGAGTATGTCCCTACAGCATCTTGCAAATCTGTGAGCTGTTAGAGACTTGTCTCACTGCTCTGGTAAAGAGGTGGCCAAGTCATAGGCAATAAAGTTGATTACATAAGAAGCCATTAAGTTTGTTCAGGGAGAGGCTGATGAGAAGCTTTAGCTTCTTTGTGATTTAAACCACGTGTTGAAAATCCTTTGTCATGAGTGAACTGCTTCTGAATGTCTGCTCAAGGCAGGAGGGTTGAAGTATTTTTATATTTTTAGCTATTTTCTACGCTTGTGGTTTTTATATGCTAATATGTTTGTTTCTTTCCAGCCTTTAGAATATTCATTTCACAAAGTCTAAAATTTGACACCTGCTGTAGTAGCTTGTATTATCACTTTCACCCTTAGAAACCCAGAAATTATTAAGGTGGAGTAATTGCTATCCGATTATATAATAACCACTTTAATCCAGCAATCATAATATGATTTAAAATGAACCCCTTTGTGCCATTGATTTCAGAATAATTACTGTTATATTGTACTTCTGCAAGAGTTATTCTCAGTTAACCACTTGAAAATAATATGCTCTACTTATTGGAAAAAAAAAATCTGATTATCCCCCAAAGCTCAATGTTCTTCCTATATCTGTGCCTCAATTGTATGGAAGCACAGAATCATAATGTTTGCTGGTGACATGAGAGATGCTAAAATGGGCTCCTTTCTATATCCACTCTAGGAAATATCAATAGGCCTAATACCTAATTCAAAGTAGCCTTTTTACGTTGTTTTTTTTTTTCCTTCTGAACTGGGGACATGATTGACTCTTCAGACCTCATGGGTTTGTCCATTATATTTAATCATGAAAGAGTGATAAAGCCAAAAAGCAAATAGTTTCCTTTTTTTTCCCCTTCTTGCTTCCTACTTCTGACTTTCATTTGTCTCTCCATACACATAAAGACCCTCCAATTTGGTCAAATTAGGATCTGTTAGTCTCTTTGAAGTAAGACTGATTAGGATGGAGGTGTCTATATTTAAGGATACAAAGAAAAAATATCCTGTGGTTCTTCATAGGCCTGTGGGGGTGTTGCCATTTGAAGTGTGGAGCCCTTGTGTAAGCCTCTACAAAAAGGGAAGAATAAACTTTCACCTTGTTTATCTGCAGAGCTGTTGTGATCAGCAATGAAAGAAGATGGTTACACATCAAAGAGAAGTAGAAGCCAGGAAGGAAAATTGTCAAAATAGGAATAAAAAGCAAAAGTCCTTTAATTCTCTGTCCTACTCTGAGGGATTTGAATTGGGTGGATGCACGACACAGTCTGAATGATGGTGAGAGAAGCAAAAGGTTGTTGTTGGTGCTGGTAAATTCAAGGGAAAAGTCAGCCAGTTATCCTTATGAACTTTAAAATTCATATTGTGCTGGTAAAGAGGACTTTCAATAGGGAAATAATAGAAAAATTGTGCATTCTTAGCTTTTGCTGATTTCACAGAAGCTTTTGTGGGGCCCTTGAGATGAAGAGAAGGGAAAGGCATTTGACCATCCATTCATTCCCTTTTCCTTGCTCTCTCAGTGCGGGAGGATGCAGAGTTTTGCTCCTTAAGTTACTGACAAAGCCTTTCTTGAAGAGATGAGAGTTACTACATTGTCTGTCTGAAAATTATTTGAACAGATTGATAAATGGAAAATATTATAGTGGAGTGAATGCCAAGACATAAAATTTTGGTGAGATGTGCATTTAACTGTAGCATGCATTTCTTGCTAATAATGATGAGTTAATAGCTCCTTGCCATGGAATTTTTAAAAATAAATCTCAAATCTTCTTTATGGGTTACCTTGGAGTGGCTACAGGAAAAGATAATGTTAGAGATCTACTTTTTACAGCTCTTTTTACATGTAGACAAGTTTGTCCCATCTTTTCAATGTGCTCAAGAATACGGGTCAGCAAGCTTGAGAGCACATGAGCAGGTTGATGAAACAAAAGTGAAAGACAGACTAATGTGTCAAGTATTGATGTTGTTGCAAGATTTCCCTCGTCTCCTGCACTATGAGGATGGAGTAAATAATTTATAAAACTCATGTTAGTCCTTGTGGTGATACTAAATGGTTTGGGGTTTTTTTCCATGAATGTATAACTTTCTTTTGGGAAGAGCTTTCAGTGGTTTTGGAATTGTGATGTTGAGGCATGTGTTCCTTTGGTCTATCTAGTTTTAAAGAAGTGTTTTGTTTTCTTTTAATTTCCCCCCACACTTTCAAGGTGTGTAGCTCTGCTGTTCACTTTCTGAAAGGTCATGATGAAAATTCCAATTACTTGAGTAAAATATAACACATTTTAAAGTACAGTTCAGATTATTATTGGAATGCAAGGGGAATTATTATTGAAAGTGTAAAACCAATGCTAATCGAGTCAGAAGTTACCATGCTTGTACTTGTTTTCCTCCTGGGTGTACCGGAAGAGCAGTAGTAATCTCATCAAAACACATAATCCTCTTTGATGGACCTACAACCCTTTTGAACTTACTGCTGTAGCACTGAGTTGATGGTTTGGGTTTGGTTTTTGGGTTTTTTGGGGGGGGGAGGTTCTCCCATTAGATTCTTCTGTTAGTACTGAGCTCTGTAGAAGGGTTGGCATTGCTGCTGGGTCTATCTGAGCCTGCTGGCCGTGGAAGGTTCATAGTGGTTATAGCTCCATGTGCAGGTGACTGCCATCTGTCTGGAACATGGTCAGTGTCTTGGCAGGGGGTCAAAAAGCCTTTAGACACTTGTCCTGCTTATCTTAACTGTGGGGCTCAGGTCATTGCCAGAGGAAGACATTTATAGCTTGAGTATTTTATTTTAGCATCGCCTTCCCGAAGGCATGTCTGACTCCTTCAGGTTCATTGGGCTCCTTGAGAGTCCTTCTGCTTTCTCTGCCTCAGGCAGAGTTCCCTGAGTCAGTGCCGGTCTTCCTTACACTTTTACAGGGGATTTTTTGATTTTTTTTTTTTTTTATTATTCTAAATATGTACTGCCTTTTGGATTTGATGTGTGATCAGCACCTTGTGGTTTTGGCACATTAAGAACCCTGAGGAAGTTTAAGGAATGGCTTGTTTTGGAATCATCTTTCCTTTTGTTTCTTTCCTAAGGTCCTTCCATTAAGTTGAGCAAATAGGTCATTTATAGCAGGGCTCTTGAGCCAGGTCAGCCTCCAGTGCTCAGAAATGATTGCAAAGGGGCTGTGAGTCGTTATCATGATTCTCTTAAATGAAGTGAGGATGTAAGAAATTGAGTATCCACAACATGTGTTTTTGGCATGTCTTCACTGAGATATTCCTGCTGTATTTCCTGACTTTTGGAAGAAAAGAACTGTAAATTGCCTCTGGGAATTCCTTGAGGTTCAGGTGTGCTTTTCCTTAGGAAAATACATACATGAAGGAAAAAAATATGCCTAGACAAAAGCAGTTCAAACTCTAATTGGAACATTAACATTCTTTCAGTTTTCACATGAAGGCATGAATACAAATCTTTAATACACACTCTGGAAGCAAAGTTTTACTTCCTGTTTCCCTTTTTTTTTTTATCCCCATCCTGTTGTGTGTGTGTCCCCCTTGCATTTCCTAGACTTTATTTACCATTACAGTACTCCTCCCTCTCCTGTGGGTTTTCTTTCACTAGTTAGAAAAAAGAGAAGACAATGCTGGACATTATTCCATTGGTCCAAGAAGACTGCAGAAAACAGATAGTGAATAGGACTTGGTGTTAAGTAAGTTTCTTCCTTTTCTGTGGATAAATAAGGAAGAGGTGATTGTGTTTGATTTGGGTTGGGGTTTTTTTTGCTCTGCTTTGTTTTCTTTTTGACTTGTATCACTTTTTCCTGACACTCCCTTCTTTGTGTTCCTGGACATCTTTCTTCACCTACCAGAACTTTGAAACTGCTCATGTTAGTGCCAAAGTCATTATGGTGATATTTGTGACAAATGTGTTGATTCGGTAATGGAGACAAAACCCCACTGAGACCCAAGTGTAATGGGAAAGGCTGATGAAGATCAGGGATGTTCAGGATCCTCAGGGCAGTGGAGAGAGATGACTTATGGCTGAGGGAGATTCTGCTAGGCCACCTCCATCACAGCCATGGCTTGACCTGCAAGTTGTTGACTCATCCAAAGCCTGAGAACTGCACTCACCAGCCTTTTGGACTTGAACCACCTGCTGAACGGTACTGTGCAAATGCTCTTCTCCAGCAGTGACCAGATGCACCTACTAAGTAACACATTTGAATTTTATTGCTTCATATTTTTAACTTAAGCCCTAAGATGCTCAGACAGCTAAATGTGTTCTGAGCCACTTTATGAATCCTAATCATTCAGACATATGACCTGTGTTAAGTTGGTTAGTATATGCACTCTTTGATGTTTTTGCAAGAAAAGGATGACTTCAACACTATTTGAGGCTAGGAATTACAAGGTTTTTGTCATTAAATATGTATTTTCATGCTGTTTCTGCAACATGACTTTCATTTTATTGCTGAAGTGGTATAAATTCCACTGTGAACACTCCCAGTCTGCTACAAAATGCTATTTATAGAAGAAACAAATGTAGCTGCAGTCGTATATTGATGCTTTAGTGGCCCAAGAAGAGCTGTATTTCGTACCTGACAATTATGAACAGAAAAGCAAGAAAAGGAAATGCTGCTTCAAGTGATTGTGGGATTCATGTGGCATCGTAGGAGATAACATCAAATAGTGACTAATAAGACTGCCTATCAGGATTATTTGAAATGCCAGATCAGGGTGACAGTAACAAATTGTCCTTTTGTGCTGTCTCTGTAGTTAGGTGAACCATTCCCAGTTATTACTGCTGAAATGGTATTTTCAGAGGACTGTGTAGCTATAGCCTTTGCTGAGAACTTGGAGACTTTCCTTGAATGGCTCAAGTGGTTGAGCTCTGCATGTAAAGTACAGGGAGACAGAGTTTCCATGCAGAAGGGTTACTGCACAGCAATAGCTGATACTGGTGTAACTGCCTAGGAAGAGCTCTGTTTCCATCTGAGATCATCTGAGCATGCAGAAGAATCTGTCCTTGTGGTCCTGAAAACCATGAAGGGGAAGGGGTAGAATAGTGCATCAGAAAGTTCTTGCACTATGTACTTATCTCTAATCTTGTATTTTATACTGGGATGTTGTGGTGGGTTGATCTTGGCTGGATGCTATGTGCCCACTAAAGCTGCTCTAGTACTTCTTAACTGGATAGGGGAGAGGAAATATATTGAAAGGCTTGTGACTTGAGATATGGTCAGGAAGAGATCATTCAGCACCTACTGTTGGAGGCAAAGAAAACCTGATGTTTAATTTATTACCAATCAAATCAGAGTAGTGTAATGAGAAATGAAACCAGATCTTAAAACATCTTCTTTCCAGGCTTAGCTTTACTGCTGAGTTCTCTACCTTCTCCTCCCTAGTGGCCCAGGGGGATAGGGGCTGCGGTCACTTCATCACACGCTGTCTCTGCTGCTCCTTCCTCCTCATGCTTCACTGTGGGGTCCCTCTCACGGAAGGTAGTTTTTCATGAATTCCTCAAATGTGAGTCCCTCCCACAGGTGGTGGTTCTTCACTAACTCCTCCAGGGAGGGTCTCTTCCATGGGAGGCAGTCCTCCAGGAACAGGCTGCTCCAGTGTGGGCTCTTCTCTCAATGTGTCCACGGCTTCTGCCAGAAGCCTGCTCCAGCACAGGCTTCCCACAGGTTCGCAGCCTCCTTTGGGCATCCATCTGCTCATGGGCTGCAGGTGGATATCTCCTCCACTGTGGACCTCTATGGTCTGCAGGGAGGTATGCTGCCTCACCATAGTCTTCACCGTTGGCTGCAGAGGTATCTCTGCTCCAGTGACTGGAACATCACTTCCTCCTCCTTCTGACCTTGGTGTCTGCAGAGTTGCTGTTCTTAAATATTCTCACTCCTCTCTATGTCTGCTGTTGCTATTGTAGGGATTTGTTGATTTTTATTTTTTTTTTCTTCCTTTTTAAATATGTTATCCCAGAGGTGCTGCTGCCAGTGCTGATGCACTTGGCCTTGGCCAGTAATAGGTCTGTCTTGGAGCTGGTTGGCATTGGCTCCATCAAACACAGGGGAAGCTTCTAGCAGCTTCTCACAGAAGCCACTTCTGTAGTCCCCCTTGCTACCAAAACCTTGCCACACAAGCCCAGGAGAGATGTCAAGCCCTTGTGTATATGCTTCATCCAATACAAATTCTGTAACTATTCACTTTTAAAACTTTTTTTAAAATATCTGTTGAAGCAAAAGCTGGTGACACTAGTCTAAGTGGGCCATTGCTCATTCTTCCTTCCCTGCATCAGGGCTTGGGGACAGGAGGAAGAACAGTGCCAGCAACAAGTGCTGCTAGTGGTGCCTCGGGTTTTAGAGATTTTAGCAGGGCTGAGGATATCAATACCAGGTTGTGGTGGCTTTAGGCTTTGCAATCAATCTTTCATTATTGGTCTTCTCAAAGAAAGACTTGTCAAATATTCCCAAATGCCTCTTGCTCCTTTCTTTCTTCCTCTGCAGTGCTGCAGAGATGGAAGTAGAAAACTGTTGGTGTCAGTTAATCCTCTGAAAACCTGGAGCCCTTGTAAGAACTGTTGGATTTCTTGAGCTGATTTCAGCGTGGTTTGTTCTGGGCAAATTAAATATGATTCTAGAGAAAAGCTTAAAAGCAGGGAACTGCCCTCACTCTGTGGCCACTGGCTGATCCAGTTGGTACCTAAGCAGTTATCTCTTAACACAGGGATTTTTCTCAAAGGAACACCAACTCCACCTGTATTAGCTGCAGGTCTGAGCTGCATGGGAGGTTTCATCTCTCTGCAGGAGGTGTACAGACTGGGGAATAACATGTGTCTGTCATAAGTAAATGTATTTTTTCTTCCTTTCATCTTCTTCCATCTTAGATCCAGAATTTGCAAATTTTTTAGCTGTCTTCATGAGGGTGGGTACTAAAGCATTTGGCACTTTAATGACAATTTTTCCCTTCGTTTCTATTTCCAAGGGATTTCTTTGCATGTAGAAAAAAAAAAATCCATCTTTATGTCTTAAAAGGGAAATAATTCAAAATGCGGAGCATTGGGTAGCACTTCAATGTTAGTAGGTGTGAGACTTACTGTAGCAATCACTGGTATGGCTTAAGAGGGATTAGGTGAGAATAAATTTAACAGTTTAGACTGATTCCTTAAATTTTGAAATGATAATCCAAATAAGCTCAGAAATTGCTTGTGCATCTTTCTCACCCTAACACATGTAAGCATATTAGAAACGTAAGAACTAGAAATAAAATTGATACAGCTAGTGTAAATAAAGTGATGCAAACCATTGTAATCTGAGATTCCTTGTTGTTACATCCAGAATGCTAAAACATATTTGTAGCCCTAAAGCTTTGTAAATCTTTTTGCATCAGTGAAGCTGCTACGGGTGGATGGTAAATCGTGTTAGTTCTGGTGTTGCGGTAATTACACCATTCGGAGGTCTTGATTGTGTGGCTGCGAAATAATAACTTTGCCTGTACTTCTGTGAGACGTTGAGTTTGAGGAGCTGCTGTCCCCCAGCAGCCCATTGCCATGCTGCGATCTGTTTTGTCAGTGACTACGGGATGCTTCGCTCAGTATACATATCTGCTGAGGAAGTGCTGATTTTCTTGGCAAGTGAGGGCCTGAACATCTGCCAGTCTTCACTTCCCAGGCGGCAGACAATGCGAGGAAACCACTTTCCATGCTGTTGAGGTGTCAGTGCTGTCACAATGCCTATTAATACTGAATGGGAGAGAGATTCATTCCTAAGCACTGGATGGTCACTTTGCTAGACTAGGTAGTCTGAATTTTGTCAATCAGTTGAGGCTTAATAGCGTGACTTATTGTGGTATTTTTGTTGGCGCTTTTAAGAAACTAAGCAGTTACCAGATATAGATGTGCAAATGAATAAATGCAGCACTTTACACCCCATCCTCAATTAAAAATACCAAAAAAACCAAGCACTCACCAAAAAACTCCAAACACACCACACCAAACCCAAGGACCAGGACCCCAGACCTCCAACCCCAGGAATACTTTGTGTAAAAATTTCTTTCCTAGAGCTCTTGCTCAGTTGATGTGGTTTTCATTATGTTGAACATCTGCTGTATTTGGGATGTCAAGGAAGACAAGGCTGTTTGGACAAGTGCTGGGGGAGGGAAGGTGGAGGGAGCCCTGTTCAGAGAACACCCTCCGGCTGTCTTGAAAGTTTTAATGTAATCTGATTTCATTATGTAATACTATATGTGGAGGAAGGTTATAAAAGCAAATGAAATGATTGCAGGTTCTTTTATAGCCCAGTTAACTGTTGTAACTATTTTTACATAGCTTGCTGAAAGAAAAGGATCCTTTAAAATACTGAATTCTCTTAAAAAAAAAAAAAAATTCTTTAATCTAATAGAATATTTGTTGCAATCAGATGCTGGGAAATGATATGGCCTAAAAAGAGCAGCCACCTTTGCTCCTCATATATTGGAGATCCTGGGTGAAATGTGTATGTCCCTCTGGGGACAGCAGGTGAAAATATCAGTGGTGTGTGGTCATGTGACAACTACTTACATTCTGTGTGGAACTATCAGAAGTCCTGACAAATTCTTTTCTTTATTTTTTATAATGCATATTTAATGCAAAAATAAATATCTCTTTGGGCAGTAATAAACCTGCCAAAATGGGTAAGGTACACACAGCTGGGCCAGACTGGTTGAATGCTTAATAAGCTGGCATTGGATTCTTGTTCTTGCTTGAGTGTTTTTATTTTCCTTCTTATTTATTTCCCTTCTTGCTAAAAAAAAGCATTAGGACGATAATATGTACTGCATGGCAGTACATGTTGGGAACAACAGGGTCATAGCTTCTTGTTTATTAAGCACTTGTACCTGCTTTTTTTGTTTGTTTTGATTTGGCTTCCTTTGTTTTTGTTATTGTTCCCCCCTGGTCTTTGTTCGAAGTGTCATCACATTGGCTGATGGCTTTGTGTGCTTTGAAGTTAAGTCTTTGGGCAAAATTACAATTGCATGTATGAGGCTCAGGAAAGGGAATATATTCTCAATTTATTTAACAAGGTGATTAGTGCAAAGGCTTCCTTTCATGAAGCTGTGTTTTAAATTTCTTGTGTTGAAGAAATGTTGTTGTTAAACCCCCCTTAAATACTACAGAGGAACTCATCTATCGCATCTCCAGCCCACAGACACACTGATCAATAAATAATAAACAAATTAAACCCCAAACAAACTAGGTGACTGCCAGTAACATTTGCAACAAATGTGTGAATTATATGCCAAGGCCTTACCAGAGGAACAATTCTTTTCAGTCTGATGAGGAGCACAGAGCAGATGCTTCTCTGTAACCAGTGTTAAGGCTTCACCCTTCACTACGCTGTACAGTTTGAAATGAAGTAGGTGTAGAATTAACATCTTTGCTGCTGGCAAGATAAAAGGATGTAAAGAAAAGTGTCTGAAATGATCCACTCTCTAAGACTTCCCCCCCCCCCCCCCATCTGAGAATACTAGCAAGGGATTGTCAGCACAAATGAGGCTGCTGGATGTAAAAGTGATAGAACAGCAGAATTACTCCAGTGCTTTTCCAGCATTTGCTTAAATAAAACCTACTCTTAAATATCCATCCCCCCCCACCCCCTGGACTTCCTTTCATGTACTTCAGAGGCATTGCTTTTCATGTCAAATTTTGTGATGGGTTTTACTGCTGGGTTTGTAGTTGTGTCTCCAAATAATTAAAATGTGTATGGATGAGATGCATGAAGCACAACTAGTAGCTCAACAAAGCTAATAGGCACACATTATTTTTTTTTAAAGACCGATTTAATCAGGTAAGAAACAGCAATCTCTCTGTATAAAACACTTGTTCTTTTAATTGAAACATTGCTTTTTATACCTAAAAATAACGCTGAGGAAGTAGCTGTTAGAACAGCAAAGGTTAGACAGACCATTTATGCTGAATACTTAAATAAATCGTTTTCTCTGGCTTGTCATTATCTCACAGTATCCTTGTGTTAAAGAAATACATCTGACCTTGAGTTAAATCCTCTAGTTCAGGATATCTCTGAGTTGCTTCATATGCACACTGCCACATAAAGAGTCTGCAGGGACAAGCCAGGATACTTCCATAAACTTTCATTTGGGCAAGAAAATGATATTATCAAACTTCACACACACACACGTTTTTTTCCCCTGTTTTTCTTTTTGTGGTTTTTCTTTTTCTTTGTTTGGTTTTTTATTTTTTTTGTTGTTTGTTTTGGGGTTTTTTGTATGTGTGTTTTGGTTTTGGTTTTTTGGTTTTTTTTTTTTTTGGAAGTGTTTCAGGGTTGAAGCCGTGTACTGCTGGAGCTGTAAAGGTTGTTGATGCGGAACTGTATTAAGCCATGCTGTCTGGTGGGGTTGAGAGCTGTAACCAGTTGCCTTCTGTTGATGTCCTTCTCCTTGCCTTGCTTCTGTGAAAAATTATTCACAGATACATCTTAACCCATGGGAATATATGGTGTCATCTCTAAACAGTTACAGTCTGGGAAACTTCATTTTTTTATGAATGAGATCCAGAATTCAGGATGTCAATACTTATTAGGATAACGAAACAGTTCCCTCCCTCTCACCCGGAGTTCTCATTTTAACTAACTAAATACATTCAATAGTAAAATAAGCAACTCTAGAGGTTTTTTATTTTATTGATTTCATTTTGGCTTATACAGGATCTGTATTTATGGAAGTTGGGCAGGAGCATTGAACAGCTTGTTGCATTTGCTTACTTACTCAATCTTTCTTTATAAGATCTTAGGAAAATTGTTTCCCAAAATAGGGGTGGGGAATGGAGTGGTGGGGGAGAAAGGGGAGATCTCCTCACCCCAAATCATTATTTCTAGTAGGTGTAAAGGCTACTGCTATTACATTAAAAGGGCAGTGAAATACAGAGGAAAAGCAATACTCTTTCAGGGATATCTCATGTAAAGCAAAAGCAGCTGCTCTGGATATTTCTGAAAACTGCAAAGACTGAGCTTTAGTTTTGCATTAAAGAAATAAAATTACCAAGCTCCACCTCAACAGGTCTCCTTGTTCTCAAATTATGAAAATTCATTTTCTGTGTGTGCCCTCATGCTTGTTTGTGCTCTAAACTCAATCTATATATACTTGGCATTAATCACAAGAAGAGGGGAAAAACCTTGGGTTGACTTATACATAAGCATTTTTTTAAGTAATTATCTCATACTTTGAGGATAATATTTTACAGTAATTATCAAGCTTGTCTTTAAATGTGCTTATTTTATGTTAATATTCCAAAATAAAAATCAAGACTCCAGAAATCCAGAAGTATAAGAGCCTGACTAGGTAGTGCAATGTAGTATAATTTAAAGGCATTTGAAAAAGAAGTGTGAAGATTTAACATGTTCAAGAGTTTATGTAAGACATGAATACCTACCTGACAATTTCCATGTGTCTCACAAATGAGAGATTCAAGTAAATTTGATGCCTTTTCCTTGATCTTGCATTTTAAACTATTAGACAAGAAATACATATCACTTAAAAATGCATGGGTTTGTCTCAAGGCAGGACGAAAATCTGGGATGAGTCCTTTTCCCCTTCCTCTCCAAATCTGAGTAGTGTCTTTTCAGTTACAGCTGTCATAGCCTCTGACCAAGGTGTGTCTATGAACTCCTTGCACTCAATCATTTTATGTGGTTCTGCTGTCTGAGCTCTGTTCCCTTACACAGAGTCTTGGTGATGCTCAAATTTCAGACCTGAAGTTATTAAATCATCAGACTTATCTCCAAACAATGGTCTTTTTGAGAACACTTTGTGTATCCTAAGGCTTTGAAGGAGTTTTCTTACACTGTTATTGTCCATGATCCTGTACGTGCTCTCCCTTTAAGAGCCTTATCTGCAGCTGCACCGATACAGCTGAGATGCCCTGTCCCAGATCTGATGGGATCTGAACCTTCCTGAGTTACTTAGTTTGGGCACCAGTTAACAGGCAGGTCATCTGAGCTACCTAGGGATGGTTTGAAACCAGAGACAATCCAGTGCCTCTCTATCTTTTGCTCTTCAAAGACAGCGATAGCTGCTGTTCAGCATCAGCTCCTCATGGCGGGAAGCTGGGAGCAGTGAATAGAATCTCCAGTGTCAACACAGACAAGCTCCAGCATAAAACACAAGCTGGCTCTAGCTCTAAGCCAGGCTCACATTTTAAATTCTGAAGTGCTTAAAAGGCCCAAGGTGATCCTTTTATGAAACTTGTTTAATGAATTTAAAATATTTATTAGAAAGGCCCAGTGAGGTGTTACCATAAAAAAGGAAAGCCTGATTTATACAGATGATCTTTTGATTAGATGTACACTGAACTCTTTGAAAGCTGGCTGGTGAGTAGGGCATTGAGAACAAGCTTTGCATGTCTAAAGCTTTTGATCCATTAGGGTAAAGAAAAGAAGAGAGGGTTGGATATGTGGAGCACATGAATTGCTTTCCTTGGGCTTGCTGCTGGGAGAGAGGAGAGCATGTCACCATAGATACTGCTATCAGTTAAACTAAACTGTAATTTGGATAGGACTTTAGATCATGGAAAAAACTGTTAAAAGAAAGGCCATCTCACCCTTGAGTAGTGGGATTGTGGGGCAAGGCAGCCACGCAAGCAGGAGACCTCAGCATGGAGCAGCTGGGTCTGAGTGTCCGGCATTAATTTTGTTGGTGTGATGTGATTATGGGATTTTTGGTTCAGGCAGATATAAGGAGGAATTGGGGGAAAAAAAATGGATTATTCTTTTTACTTATAATGGTTTCAGAAGGCTTATGCTGGGGCATAGGGCAGAGTGTGCTGTAGCATAGTCTGTACAAATTATGTAACAATGTTGAAGTAAAATGTGGCAATTAGTTTCCATTACTGTTGGGAAGAAGTTTTGAAGTTTCAGAACAATTTATTGGATACCTGAATTCCGTGGCTGCATGGAGGTTTTCTATAAAACACATGTATCTTGAGACATATGGCATCTCACAACCAGCTCTTGTGTCTTTCAGTAATAATAATTTTTTATTCCTTTTGTTATTGTAGGTACTCTTATGGTATCTTGAGGCTTTGTTCCAAGTGATATGGATGGAGAGTAAGAAATGAAAATTTAAATAGTAAAATTTCAAGACTGCAGTGGAAGAGCTTCACATCTGATTTCCAGAGCTCTTTAAAATTTGCCAGACAAGCCCTAAAAACACTCTACCAAAGGCTTCAAAAAAATTGCTAGCAAACTTCCTTGGGAACAGTTCCTTTGCAGAAGGCGTTCTACACGAAGGATGACTCTGATAGGGAAAGTTTAATATCCTTGTGTTATATTAAGTGCATGTGTTTGCTACATTTGAAGTAAGAAAAGACAGATTTATTAAAATATATGTTTAGTCTCTAGAGAACAGTAGCATGTGTATATCCCTGTGTTCACCCTCTGCAGGTTTACCATCTGTATTTTTTGGATATACTAAAATATACTGAAATACCATGCTAGATCTTATTTTAGTGGGCTGAATCCCTTAAGTCAAGAGACAGGCTGCACTGACGACTGAATTAAACACAAAACACAACCCCCCCCTTTCCTTGGGTTGCTTGTTGCATCTCTGTGTCATTATAAGCATCTTTAAAAATCCTATTTTACCCTCATGAGTGGAGCGAATTTGAACAATCCCACTTTGCCAAAAGACTGGAAAAATGGCCAATATGTCTACAATAAGTATTCCCTTTATTAATATATATGACATTGGTATAAAATTCAACATTAGGAGTATAAAAGTATCCATTCTTATTCACTGCTTCCCATTCAATATTTCCTATCAGCCTGTGACTGGCTATTGAGAAGGGAGGGGGAATTTTTTTCTCTTTCAGTGTGGCTAAATCTGGCTCCCTGCTTATTACTTTTCTTCTCTCCATCCCCGCCCCCTCCATGCTTCCAGCAGCTCACCTTGGCATGTCCAGCTGCAGCCTCGCCTCTGCTCAGCACTGCACTCCAAGGGCACATCCCTGTCCATCACCCAACTCCCTTCAGTTTGCTGTTGAATTT
>WTSP01000007.1:77436-119656 GCA_025331215.1 Actenoides lindsayi | reverse complement strand
AGCAGAATCAAACCTATATATAATATATAATATAATATATTTAATATGAGAGAGACAAGAGAGGAAAGCCTTAAGTTTTCTTATCAAAAATATTAAAACTAGACACAGTTCAGATGCATATGGTGACTATAGTCTAAGCAATATTTTTTAGCATAAATACTTTTTAATGACCTCAGCATGAACCTTCCAGAATATGTTTTTTTAATTGTGAAAGTCATAGTCTTTGTACCTCACTAGTAAATATTCACTAAGCATATTTGGCCTAACAGAGAGTTTATTCTTTAGGATCTACCTCCAGTGCACATGGTAGTCAAGGACATTATGAATCCACTACTTCATGTGAAAACGCCACAACAACAAAAACAATTTCACAATCAAGATCAGCCCTGGTACCAGGTATGTTTTTGAAGTCATATGTTTTAACAATATAAGCATAGAATTGTATTAATATGAACTAAGTAAGAGTTGAAAATGTATGTCAAGTACAGTTCAAACTTCTTCTGAATCAGAGAATATTCATCATATGATGGTCATCATGTTCAGAGAATACTCAGCATTTCCATTATAGTCTGAAAAATGGAGCAAATTGTAACTCATACACTTTGCCAGCAATATCAAGATGAGAGAAGTCATTTTTGGATTAAGATCCAAACATGAGATTAAGATCCAAATAACCTTTGTAAATTGATAGTAAATCAGTCAAATTCATTAGAGATATATGCAGAGTATCATATCCATGAGAATGTTCAGTGAAAATAATAGCTGATACAAGTATTGCAGAATAGTGCTTGAAGATTAAAATGAGTAAAAAGAAGCCTACACCATGATACAATTGCAAAAGAATGCAAATATATTCTGAGACATATTAACAGTGAAGTCATTTTTAAAACAGAGAAACTAATTATCCTACTCTACTGAGGCCTAGCAAGTCCAGAGCTGAAGTTGTGTGTTCAGTTCAAGGCACTGCATTAATCACATAGGAAAAAAGAAAAGTGGAGAAGAGCACACACACACACAAAAAAAAAAGATGGAAAGATAACCTTTGAAGCACCTTTTGAAGAGCTCATCATTTTCAGAGAAAACTGAAGGGAGATATGAGTATGCTACAAAAAGAATGCTTATCAGTTTTTCACCATGGAGTAATAATAATCAACTAATTAGAAGAGGTAATTTGTTTCAAATGAAACACAGGAGACTTGTTAGGCAAGTGACACTTATTTCAAATAAACAAAATAAAAGACTTAACTTCTTAGGAGAGGATCTTTGTCTACAGTGGTAGTATAGCAAAAAGAATAGCCTACTGGGGAGGTTGTGAAATCTCTTTTACTAAAGATGTTAAGAGCAAATGGAATATTTCTCAGCTGTGTTCTTATTGATCCCGTTTCACTGGAGTGAAATGGAGCTGATATGGTCTCTTAGAGTCCCTTCTAGTTTTGTAGTTCCTTTTGTTCTAGAGTTTGCCAAAAAAAATACCCCTTAAAAGAAGATTTTAAATGAAAAGGTGAACATTTCACTCTTCCTGAAAATCATCCTGGTTTTGTGCTTGGGATTGCAGATGTATCATCGCTAAGGTTTTTCTTTTGCTGTAGGAGTATAACAGTGGTAAAACTCCTCTTCACCTATGTCTGCAAAGTACAGTGCTTATAGGTGCTAGCCGTGATAGAGTATTTCATCCGAGTTGGCCTGTGTGTAGTCAAATGATGACATGCATTTGATTTGCACAGAAGCACTTTGTAACAGAAACATTCACGCAAACTAGGAGGAAAAGTCTGGCAGTTTAAAGAATGTGAAAGTTCTTGTGTTCTTGCAGTTCTGCAAAACTACATGAGATATGTTAACATGCTCTCGTTCCCCTCCCTTAACTGTCCCTACAGAATGGCTGATCATAGTTGCCGCTCTTCTGGCCCTGGCGTTGATTCTTGCAGTGTGCATTGCTGTTAACAGTCGGAGAAGGTAAGGTGGCTCCTTTACTTTCTCAAAACACACTGCCTTTGTATTTTCTTCATCAAGAGACTTCAAAACTGAGTGAAAGATCAGTGCAACATAACACAGGAAAGAGCTTCCTCTGTGAAAGAAAGCTCTTTCCTGTGTTACGCTGCCCTGCTCTTCCACAAACCTTTGAAGCCTCTCAACCTGAAGCCTGATTGCCCAGGTCACCATATCCTGCACAGGTCACACATCAGCCTTCACACTCACACAGAACCACATGAAGTCAGTAGCTGTAAAAATTGTTTGGTCTTGTACTTGGAAACTAACTGTATATAGATCACGGAGTATTAATTATTTTCTACCTATTACTTACTAATAGAAAAATCCTGTCCACTGAGAGTGAAAACTATGGGATAATGCACATAGACAGTAGGAGCCACAGGATGAGCTGAGTGTAATTCTCCACCATTAACAGTGTTGTCCATGTACGGTGCGAATGTCTGTATTAGTCAGGCGATGTCACAGGATTCTTTTTTTTCTTCTAAAGAAAAGGCAGTATCACAGCTGGCATTAACAGGGACGTATTCTAACATTGCTTTGAGGGCTCAGTAGCCGTATTCATGCCACTTTACAGTTGAAGAAGCTGAGGAATAGAAAGTTGCAGTGACCTCTGTGAAATTAGCCAGGGAATTTGAAAACGCTCTAGCCTAAAGGATAGGCTGTAATGTTCTAAACTTTCTCATTTTGCCAGGGACTGTTCTGAGGTTACTTCTCAATTGCCTTAAACAGCTTTTTGCTACTTGAAACTTAAAGATGAACCCTTTAACAGAGTAGCTATTTTCTCCTTGAATATCGAACGTGAACTTTTTTAAAATCAGAGTAATCATATAAAATGTGGGCATTTTTGTTTGGGAAGCAGCGAGCAAATTTATTCCTCATCTGCTGATTGCAGGAAAGCACATGTTAATGCTTCTGTGAAATAGTGTCAAGGTCCTTCAAAGCACGGTGCTTAGGATAAAACATTGCCAGTGTGGTGAGGGAGCAACCCAGGCAGACTGCGCCCATAGTGCGGAAGGCTTTTATGAGACAAAACAGTGCAAACTCAAGGCCAAATTGTCAGACAGAGCAAACTGATGCAGTTTTGCTGAAGTCAGTAGCGAGATGCCACCTGTATGTTTGCCCCGTGACTGCATCCACAGTATCAGTGCTTCTCTGACGGTACTGTTAGAGATCTGTTGAAATCAGAAGGCTCTCAAGTATAGGGTGAGACACAAAAGTCTACAACTTTTCTTTCTGTGATGTGATTCTGGAGTTACACAGCCTGAACGGCATGGCTTATTGGATTTATGTTACTCTGTTATGTCTTTAAATGTAGAGTCTGCTATTGTTTATTCCCTCTTAACCCGGAGTTACCATAGGAACAGACAAACAGAGCCATCTATGTTTAATTATAGATTGCATCTGACCAGAAATGAAACCATCTCAGAACTGTAAATTATGTCTCTAGATACTGTTAATGGAAAACGTAGCTTTTAGAGCTTCCGTGCAGCTGGGAGTGAGTTGCAGAGAGAAAGCACATGTGGGTGCATGTATGTGTATGCATCTATGGATTAGACCCTAGTAATATGTGTGAATCATAGAACGGTTTGGGTTTGAAGGGACCTTAAAGATCACCCTGCCATGGGCAGGGACATCTCCCACTAAACCAGGTTGCTCAAGGCTCCATCGAACCTGGCCTTGAACTCGTAATGGTGGAGCACCCAGAGCTTCCCTAGGCAACCTGTTCCAGTGTCTCACCACCCTCAGAGTGAAGAACTTCTTCCTAATTTTTTTGTTTCAAGGTATTTAACTTCCTGGTTCAGAAATCAATAGACTTAGCCTTTCTAGTTAGGAGGTCAATATGTCAGAGATTTGAAGCATTTCAAACAAGCAATTTGGCCTTCTCAGTAAATAGCAAATTTCTTGGCTATAGGTTTTGTTGGTTTTGGGGTTTTTTTTAATAAAAAAATAATAATTGTTGTTAATCATAAGTTATATTAACCAAAAACCAAAATGACCAAGGTTCAGAGTGGTCCTAGTTAGTTAGTTAGCCCTCTTGTTGCAAAGAACACCACCTATCTCTGTTGCCTTTTGTAAATTGTATTAGGATCTCCTTCCAGGGTCCAAAAGAAGATGCTTTCCAGCTTGACCATCACATCAGGAAAGACACTCTGATGTGCTCTTTTGAGAGGCTGTGGAGATCCACAGCTCCTCACTGGCTTCTTTTGGCATTTCATGGCTGCAGAGCAGGAATTTTTCCCAAGGGTGTATGTAACATGGGCACAGTGAACTGAGCTATGTCAGATAAAGGAACCCCCATCTATTGTCCAGGAAACATGAAAAAAAGTAATATTTCAGAAGGATAACAGTATAACTGAACTGTAAAATTACTCATTCAGACTAAATATGCTTAATTTAAAAAGAAAGCACTTTAAAGTACAGCTTCACAGAGACATTATCCCTCTTAAAAGCTGTGCTTTGTATACTGCGTTTACACAAGGCTGTTTGAGGACAAGTAGGATGTTCAGTGCTGTGTAGCCAGAAAACCATCTTAACAGTCTGGGGCAAATCTGACATCTATGTAACTAATACTTATTTGCTACCCTGAAGTATAACCAGCCCACAATGACCAGAACGCATCAGTTTTGGACTGGTGACTTTTTAAAAGGGTATGTGTGTGTTCATTCAGCTTTCCATATAGAGAAGTAACTTTTAAAAACACAGTAGCTATTTCTTACCTTAAGATCATAAGGAGCTAAGCTGATGATAGTAACAAGAGTAATTCTCTGTATTTCCTTCCTTAGTTGGGCTTCTAGGTCTGACATAATAATACAAAGAAGGAAAAAGTTATCTCGTATAAAGAGATGAGAGCTTGATCCAAATTTTCTGCTATCTCAAGAACTTGAGCATTTTCATCCCTAGTCTGGATTTAGGATGACCTTGTCCCTCTAATGGAATACATACAAAGTTCATCAGTGTAGATATATTGAAATGTTAGGAAAAATCTCTTCTAACTGTCAGTAATGAATGTTATTGCTATCTGTAGTAATGCTAGATACAAATCAAATAAGCAAGCTTCTGCCAAATTTTATGCATATAATGGTGGATGCTTTAAAAAATAAAATATGCAATATGGAGAAACTTTACACTTTGCATTTCATAGGTGTTCAATGAAAGATGCAAGTTTCATTTCCTCTGAACTGGCAGACATAAATTTCATTTCCAAGCACCTTTTCCCAAATACTGACTTCTGATTTTTTTTTTTCTTATTTCTTTCTCCACTAATAATACTTTTTAAAAATTGTGTTTCTTTCTAGATGTGGGCAGAAGAAAAAGCTAGTGATTAACAATGGAAAAGGGGCAGTGGAGGACAAGAAGACAAGTGGATTAAATGGAGATGCCAGCAAATCACAAGAAATGGTGCACTTGGTTCATAAAGAACAGTCAAATGACCGAACAGGAGCATGTGACGAATTCCTGACCATTAATGAAACACAAAATCATCAGGAGTTTGATATGAAGAGTGGAGTGTAATGGTACCAAGTTGCTAAATAGATCAGAGCTGGGGAAATCAAAATCACATGGAACTTTGACAGGAATTCACAGATGCACTGTGCTACTGATGTCTTTTGAACATAATTAAACATAAGTTTTATTCATTTTTTATGATGTTAAAATGATATCTGAGTTACAAAATTGACATTTGTTTTCTGAAATAAGTCTCCCAGAGTTGTATAATGTTTTCAGTTCCCAGTTCCTCCACAGAGGATGCTGACTGTGTCCTGAGTGTTAGGAAGGATGCTAGTTTACGTTGTTGTTCCCCAGATGGAGGGCCTTCACTGTGTGGAGCTACAGAAGTATCCCGTCACTCCATCTTAGAAGCATTTAAGGTACTAACCTTGCCATGGTACAAGAGTAAGTGAGGAAGAAGAACAAATGTCAAGAGCAAAAATCAAGTTTAAACCAAAAAGGCCTAGTGTCTCAATGTCTAAATGTCTAAACCACCATAATCCTTCAGAAATGCCTTCCAGCCAGGAAGAGCAGCAGGTGCATTCAGAGTCTGCCAGAATAAACAAAAAGTGACATTTTTTATAATGATTTATGGCTTGGTCTGCAATGAGGGAAACCCACATGGACAAAACTTATTTATCTCTATTTTTAAATGTCTATGGGCATACAGCAAGTCTTCTTGGTGGGGGGGGGAATAAAGAGATTTAAACATGAGCAGATACACAATAAAATTCTGTACTCTATTATTCTAACAACCTGTACAGTTATCCTTGAGTTTTTCAGGTGTTCATTGCTCTTCCCCCTCCCTCCTTCTCTGGTCACAGTTTGTGCATGTTTTTAATGAGTCTGTTAGTTAAGATAATGAATAAAACAGAATGACCCCAGCTCTATCACACATGCACAAGTCAAGCAATTGGAGATCACTAAGGAAGACGACAGTATTTTATTCCTGAAGAATAGGTCTCTATCTTCTTTTACGCCATTTTACTTAGGAAGTGCTGAGCCTAGTAAAACTTGTTTCCCCTATAACTACTATGTTATGCCAGTTTGCTGATATTTTAAAAGTGCCTTTCTATGACCTTGCTCACTTCCTCTGCATTCTATTTCATCCACATTTTCCCCTCTGCTTTTTAAAAATACCAAAAGAACTGTTGATTGCTAAACGGTACCAGAAGTTCAAATTCTACAGAAAAGATCAAAGAAAATGAAAGGAAACTCTCCCAGTCATGTAATATAGTAAAGTAGTTGCAGCTGCATTGTTACATGCTTTTGTTTTGCCCTTACGTGTGTGTTATGTAAAGTATTTGTATTAAACTATGATGCTGTGCATTATATTGATATGAATTGTCAGAAAGAAAATTATTTAGTACCAGTGGTCTGTGGCATCTTTAAGAAAGCATGCTGAAATGGAGGGAGAATGATAACTTCTAATTTGGCTGCCTCAAGATAGTGCAAGTAAAAAACAATCTAAGGTAATTGCAACCAGTGGTCTGTGTCAGTTGTGGGGTGGGGAATGTCCTGTAGCAGAGTTATTCAAGCAGTCCTGTTCACTGACCATAGTACCTGTCTTTGAAACTGTTCTGCTAAGGCATGTTATTTTATGTTCTCCATCTGAAGCAATTTGGAGGGTGAGCATTCAGCTGGCTAAATACTAACATTAGCCAGCCCTGATCTTTACTGGAACATAATGCACAAGACTGTTGATTATATTTCTCAGTCACAGCCCTCCAGCAGTTTCTTGTGAAGTCCGACCGGTTGCTCAGTGCCCTGGTGTCTGCAGGCAGATCTCCTCGGGGCAAATTTACACCTGGGCAAAAGGTCCCAAGACAAGGTGTAATCTTCAATTACACATAGGATATTTTCTGGCTTTATGTAGGTCAGCATGTTTCATCTATGAACAGTCACACAGCTCCTGGTCCAAAGGTGTTCAAACAACCTGAAGCTAATGAGGTGAAGGTGATTTACACTATCAGTACTCGTGGTCTATGGTCAAACTTCTCAGTCATTGATTTTTGTTTAATTCCTGTAATGTTTCTAAGCAAGCTTTTTTATTTGCCATTATAAATCAAAATGATCTGTTAAAGGCTGTGTTTAAACTGGTGTTTATGGATATCCAGAGTAAGAATTATTCCCCTCTTTAAATCCTACTTGAATATAGGTCTCAATCACAAGGAGATACTTCATTGTCTTGAAGGCAAAGTTCTTCATCTCCTTATTCAGATGTTTAATGGAGACATCCACAAACTCCTTCCTAATTTATCTAATGTTCAGTAGCTATAAATGCACAGACAATACTGGTTGGCTTTGGTTTATATTTTTAAATAGGGAGAGCTCAAGATCTTTTTACAGAGGCAATGCCAATATTTTATATATGCTGATTCTTTTTAGATTATGTCATGTGATTTATATGTAATTAAGTTCATTATAGTTTCAAAACTAGATGGCCATTTCATATGTGTATATATTTTTATTAATCTTAGTTCTATTATTTGAGGGGTTGTTTGTTGTGTGTATGTGTTTTTTATATAGAGCACTTGATATATTTGAATATTTATTTAACAGAATAATCAGAGTGAAAGAAATCATCTCTAAATTGTAACTAGAAATAGTATTGGTAAGAACACATTGAACTGTAAAATAAGCTTCCAAAAATAAACTTGATTTCACATTGAGGATAAAAACTAAGATCGGCATTATTAGTGAGAGAGAAGTATTCAGCAGGATAGTTGTGTTTAGTACTGGTGAGCCAGGGGTCCGTCTTTCTGCTGGCAAACTCGAAGCCAGGCTCAGCTGAATGCTGTGAGTCTGCTCTGCCAGCCTCCCATAGGCTCCCCAGATGCTGTGGGAGTTAAAGATTAACTCAGCTTTTCCCTAGAAGCAGACGACTTGGTCCAATTTACAGTCAAGCCAGTAAGATCTTGACCATATTCCTGTCTCACTGAACCAATGGAATTTGGGAAAGCACAGAGCCCAGCAAGACCCAGCCCTTCCTTCAGTGTGATGACAGACAAGATGGGTCTTGGTCTACCCTTGGTACCTGGGAAGAATGAGGAGCTCTCCTAAAATTTCCGAGGAGATCAGGCTGGACATAGAACAGACCCCATGATCAGCTTGTCTTCCTTCTCCTTGAACAGTTTTAACTAAATGTCATCCAGACTACCTCTCTCAGGGAAATACTGTCTAAAGCAGTAAGCATATTTAGGAGAGGGATTGCATGTTCTTTTGAGAATGTAGTATTTTCATCAAACAATCCAGGGTGTTGCTTCACCGTGTATTTTCTTTAAGCTCTTACAAGAGATGTTTGATTAAAGCAGAGAAATGAGCTCAGGTTGTCATGTCTACCTGTGTGGATGCTTTAAACCCTTTCCACAACATCAGTTTCAAAATGGTAACTTCTGCACGGTGTTTTTGATGTGATAGCGACGTTTTGTTTCCTTTGTCAACAACAGCAGCCTTTGTACTAAGCAGTTTGAAGCATGTTGCCTAGAATAGTACTAGGAGACAATTACCAAGTGTCTCTTTGGCACACAGAAGAAACGCTGGGCAGGGGCAGAGGTCAGTATATCATCCAGCCCTAAGGCTGGTCCTAATCAGTCTTTCTGTAGGTGAAGGAAAGAACTTAAATCCTCTGACAACTGTGTTCTGCCTCAGCATACGCGTGTGCCAGGATATTTTGTAAGCCAGCAGTTAAAGGGTTCATTTTAGGCTATATTAGGCCATTAGCCAATAATTATTCCTTAGTCATATTAAGTAACTCAAGATTCTGATTTTGTTTGCATGAGATTTGATTAGTCAAATACAAACCCTTTGGGTAACCAGAGGTGCTGACTAGTTTTCCTCTGCGGAGGGGAAAAGGACAAAAAGATGGCGGGAAAAGGACAAAAAGATGGCGGGAAAGTGCTGGGCTGTTCCTTGGGGTGCAGTTCCATCTGTGTGGGAGTGGGTGAAAAAACTCTCGTTCCTTACAGGGGTCAAGCATTATGCAAAGGTGTTTTGAGAGTGGGAGCTCCAGTAGATTAGGGACAGAGGGAGGACACAGTCTCTGGGATAAGAAATAAAAGGAAAGTGAAATTTATGTCCTACTACTGGGAAAGTCCCTTCAAACACCCCCAGGACTTTGGCACTTGAACGGTTCACAACTCCTAGAGGGAAAAAAGAATTGGCCTTTTCCTGTGAATCCCCCAGCTCACCTTCTACACTCCCCACTGCATTTGCAAACGGGTATTGAACAATTTTCCCATGGTAGCTTGTTTCTCATTGTTACTCTGCGATACTGCATGTGGCATCCAACAACCACCTGCTGAGAGCAAGCAGATGTGGTAATGAGAAATGAGAGGCAAAGCACAAATTTAGCAAGAATGACTAACGGCATCTTTTGTACAGCACAGAGAAACTGTGCTTTTTGCCTTCCCTGAGTTAGCAACGGCAAGATTTTGAGAACATTTCTCTTTCTGCTCGTCTTCCTGTTTTTAAAGTACCAAACTTACGTGGATCTTCACATAGGTCAAATCTGCCGCACTGTTTTTTGAAAAGTTGAAATTGAAGAAACAAATCCACCATGAAAGAAACCCTCCTGACCTCGACGGAGCTGATTATTGTGAAAGTGCAAGTGAAGCGCAGCAGTGAAAGCTTTACATATGCTTTAAACACAGCCGCCTTTCAACTTTGTCCGGATGGTTCCAGCAAGCATTAGAAAGGTTTTGTCTGAGTGACAGCTTCAAGGAGTCTCAAACTTTTTATTAAAACTTCTTACTCTACAGGCAAAAAGGTTTTGGATGAACCAGTGGATGGATGAAACCATTTTCACCCATTCTCTGCCACACAAAGCTGTGCGTTGAATGCTGATGTGAATATGGTTTTGTTTTCTTTCAGGAAAAAAACCCCAAACATTAAAAAAAGAAAACAATTTAAATGGTGGAGTTTTGGATCAAAACAAGTCCACAAAGACCGGCAAATGAGAAGATGACTTTTTTTTTTTTTTTTTTCAGAAATAGACGTAGTTTTAACTAGTTTTCATATCCCAGATAGAAGATCTAGCTGCGCAAAATTGCGTTTTTTCACCATGCCTAATACAAAATGTAGCTTTCTCTTTGTACTAAAATGTAATTCTTGCAAGTAATTTATTTCCCATTGGAAAAAATGTCTGTGTAAACTTACCATAAAATAGAATTTGTCAAGTCAAATAGAATCTGACAGAAATATAAGGGCATCTACCAGAAAACCAGAAAACATTTTTTTAGAATACTGGGGACAAGTCTCCCTGTGAAACACTCACCTCACTCACACTTTAGCTCAACAGCAGCTTGCTGCTGGTTCTGAAGCTAAGGCAAAAGGCTGCTTTGGAAACAAAGCCAAAGGCGCAGCTGAAGTTATGGGTGTGTAGGCTGACAGTGGGAAACCAACATACGGCTCATAGGCAGTGGAGGATCTGTACATCAAACAGGTTCCAGGGCTGCTGAGCTAGTCCTAAAGTCTTTCAGACTCCCAGAGCAACCCAGCACAGAGGAGGATGCGATAAGGCATTTTCCACTTCTCCAGAGACTGCAAGTTTTGTGCATTTATCTGAAAGCCTTGCCACCAGCAACTGTGTTGGGGTGGGGTCAGCTTTGACATCCACGTGCTAGTCTCATGTTGCAGTGTATAAATGGTTCGGTTTCAGCAGAGTTTTAGCTTTAAATCTAAATTTATTTTCAGTCTTTGGTATGCATGTAGCTTCTGGCACCACATCTCAAAAAGAGTTGGTTTTCCCCTCCGGCTTAATCTGAAAAAACAAAACAAACAAACAAAAAACAATAACAACAAAACCCCCAAGTTTATATCATTTTTACCAAGTTTTCCTCACATGAATCATGCTTCCATGCTTTCACTTTACCCTGAACAAACAGTAAATGAACTGGGTATGTTTTGCCTCGTGACTGGATGCTGAGTTTATTTTCACCACTTTTTGTCAGCCTACTCTTTTTAATAGCTAGCATCTGCTCCAGGACTGCTGCTGCAGATTGCTGGCAGCACCCTTACCATAGCTAGCTCAGAGAGACAGTTTTCAGCAGCTTTCAGCCTGAGCCTGTAGGATGAGTTTTTCTAAGATGAGCCCATCATAGCTGAGCCCCATATCCAAAACACAGTCATCTCAGCTAACAACAGCACAACTGGAGAGAGAAAAGTCTTCCTGCAAGTGCTCTGGACAACAACCACCAATGATACAAGTCTCTAGAAAATGGATGTTGGGTTCATTTTACTTCTCAGCCCTACAAATGATTCACAGTTTTGGATTTGTTCAAGAACCGGCAATGTGTGTCTCAGTGTTGCCTGTCTATCGTGCCCTAGTGTGCGAGGACATGGGGTTGTTTTATTGTAAATTTTACTGTCATCCACTCGATTAAACGTGCTTTGTTTTGCAGCAGTAGGTCATCAGGTTCACCAGTGGAGACAAGTTCATAGTTACCGTGTATTTCCCTGCAGTTATTTTGTGGTTCATTTCTAGTTAATGTTTCTTCCACTCACCAAGAGAAAGCCAAAGCTTGTTTGTTCAGTTCGTGACTTAGGAAACGAACTTACTATTTATTCAAGAAGGGTGACTTCCTCCCCTGTGCACAGGACAGGTGTAAAGCCTACCCACTGGTTACATGGCAGTCAAAAAAGGGAAGAAACAGAGTTCAGAGACAGTGAGAGGGTCAGCCTGCTGATGAATAACTGCAAAGGTGCAGGTCTTTCTCAGGGAGCCTTTTTTAGGGCAATCTTCATTCATATGGATTATTGCTTTCAAAAATAATTGCTAAAAAAAAAAAAGCTAACAAAGCTCATTTGATCCTGGAAATTTAAGTAATACTAGTAAACTAGTGGAACAGTGGAATTAATTTTGAGTTAATTTCCTGGGCTGGTCCCTCTTCTTTCCCCTTCAGAGTTGGGAGCCAGCTGTCTTTTCTCACTTGTGCATCTCCACAGCAGCATTTCTCAAGTGCCGTTCGTGAACCATGGGAGAGTGAGCAATGGAGCACCTTTGGGCAACCCAGTAAGAAAACAGCCAAATGGAGGTGGATAAGTCTTGCAAACGACGGGGAAAGGCAAGCGTGTTCTTTAGTTCGATCACAACTGAGAACAAATAGCGCAATAGTGTGAAACACAGACCCTGCGTTGATTTTCTAAGTATTCATCCTTGTACTGCTGAAGCACCATAAACAGTGTGAGGCCTCGTTTTTCCGGCTCCCATCCCTGCAAGTTTCACTGGGTGGCAGTCAGCTTTGTAATTTATCTGTCTACACAGACATGTTTTGCTTATCGCCGCGGAACCTGCCTGCCTTGCCAGTGCCGCCACGACCGCAAGCCCTCATCTTGCATGCAATCTAGCTTCCTTCCTGTGCCTCTGCCGTAGCAGAAGAGCACTTTCATTGCACACTGTCCACAAAAGACAGCAGCCAGCTGCCTGCTGAGGCTGTGGAGCCATCTCAGCTTTATGAGTCTGCACAGGGAGCTTTGGCAGTGCGGTGGCACTACATCCGGATGGGGCATTTGTACATTTTTGAAGTGTCGGTGCTTGCTGCTGTCTTCATGGGACCACGTGTTTCTTACCCATCCTTGTCCTGTTTACGTGTACTATCTAATACAAAGGAGAAGGCTGTTGAAGGTTTAGTAGCCCTGAAGTGTTCTCATTTTATCTTTCATGCTTGAGAGTGGATATAGAAATATCTCTTAATACGGCTCAACAATTCATGACTTACTGTCTTTTATAGCACCTAACAGCAGATGCTTCTTGTACAGGGATGTATTCCAGCTACAAAGACACTTGGGAAATAATCTTTTTCTCTAAGGCTGAGGACATGGAGAAAGAGGGGCACACAAAAGCTTAGAGGATGCACATTTGGGGTACGTATTTTCAGAAAGGATGAGTTATTATAACTATTATAACTGCAGAAATGGTTCCCGCATTTTTTTAGGTCATTCTCACAGAAACAGCTCTTTGGAAAAAAGCAGCAAACACAGGTCTCAGTGTTGAGCCCTTAGTTTCAAACTTTTTGGCATGATGTGTAACAAAAGAATAACCATCTTTTATGGTGGGAATTTGAACATACATAGCGCACATAAAATGTGTCAGTGATGGGAAACCCCGAGCACAACAAACTTCAGCGGGGAATTTCAGTTCAGCGGCGTGCATTTATTAACAATGCTTGTTGATGAGGTCAGATCAGGACGTTTCTGTCTCGGTACGGAAATGGTAGCAGACAGCTGGGACCTCAGACTCAGCTTTTGCCCAAAGATCTTCCTAGCACCACGTTAGGACTTAGTTCGTTAGTGACTCAGAGGGCAGGTTGCCAGCTGAAGCGCTGCCAAAGCCACTTCCTGCCATGCCTGGATTTTCTTTGGAACCGTCTCAAGTGATGCTGGCCTTGGTTAGATTAGTAAGAAGTGAGCCCCTGGTTGTGCAGACTGTTAAAATTCAAACCCTGCGTTTCAGTTATGTGCCCTGATTACACCATTTCCTTGACGTGTGCTACTCTGAGTGTAGATGTGAACTTTCTTTCCATACTTAGCAACAGCCAGTCCTCTGCACCTCGAGCACCTCTTAACACTTTACATAGTGCTCCAGGGGTTCAGCCACATGCTTTGTTTATTTCATTATTTAGAAAGGGTATGAGGAAGAGATTTATTTTTTAGCAGCCAGGGAAGGGAAGTAGGTTTCTAAAGCAACTGCAGTTATTGCATTGTATCCTCCTACTCTTCTAACACCTCTTCCCACTTCGCTAGGCTTCACTGCGAAGAACTGCACATCCTGGCCTTTGTGGCAAAGGAGCCGAATTGCGGTCGGCACCCTGGAATATTTGGAGGATACAGCGAGGTATGAGATTTCTAACCCTCTGGCAAAGGCACATCCAGCTCCTACCCTGCCTGCAGTTTTCAGACCAGGCAGCCTCTCTCACATCAGACTGCTTTAGCTAAACTCCTACCCAAAGCATTCCCGTACTGAGCCCAGGCTGACATTAAAACTCGCAGATATAAGCCATGAAAATTATGAATCAACGTTTATTGATGGTATGTACATAAGAGGTACAACACTTAGTGAAATATTATATTCATGACAATTTCCAGTATAGAAATAATGTCTAGTTTGTTTTACACATGAAAGTTACAGAAATCAGTTCACAGCATAAGAAAGCATTAAAAGCAAATGACTACCAATCATTGTAAGGAAGAAACGGTCTGAACTACAAAAATAGACTTGGTCTATGAGGCATTCCAACTACAATGTACAAGAACAGAGCCCAGAGTTGGGAGAAATTTTATAAATCTGTATTCATTAGTTTTAAAACAAACTGTGCTGTATATACTGTACAGTATGTCGTCTCAAAACCCGGGGAACTTTTTGAGTGTAAGGAAAAGACCAACATTATCCCTCTTCCTTTTTATTCTTTCTATGTGAAATATTGAAAACCATGCCAGCTTGTGCCTGATCACTGGGGGGGGGGGGGGAGGGGATGATGAATAGGCAATGCACGGTACTGCAGTGTGCAATTCATACTGAAGCAGCTTAATGGGACTCATCAAGCAGAATACTTCTCATGCTTTGGAGGCCTGATTTTGATCTCCACCCACTTACAGGAGATGATTATATTTATGAGATCCTGGCCCAGGTTATCTAGGACCAAACCAGCTTCTTCCTACTGTCCCAAGCTCTCTCAGAACTGCCTTCAGGTTTTGCCCCAGAAAGGTCTTACTTTCTCACAGGTCTGAACTGTAGCCCCGATTTCAGAAGATTTTTGCCACCAACTATACAGTTCATATGTTTATGATCAGACATACTTTTTGTAAGTAACAGGCCTGTACAACAACCACAGTAGCTTGAGAAGCATTTAGCTTTGCATTTAATTTTTAATAGGTATTAATAACTTTTTTAACAATGGAATAAACGGTGCACCTTTGCCCATGGATGTATTCGTCTTTCTCAGAGACTGTTCCTGTCCAGGGGGATGAAGCAGAGTTCCTACTTTGAATTCTCGTGTGCTCTGGAGAGAAGTGGCAGCCCCCTGTGCCCTGCAGCCTTGCCAGGCAGGGCCATGTGACTGCGCTTGCTTTGCCGGCATCTGCAGTCAAGGAGGAACTGGAAGCGACTCAGGGGGCTCCTGTGATGCCACGACGTGACTAAGGGCTGAAAGATGCACAGTGCACAAACGGTCGAAAGCAGGCAGGTCATCCAGCGGGAAAGCAGTTAGATGGATTTCCCCTTGTTTGTTGTGCCAATTTAAACACTCACTTACTGAACTTCTGGTGATAGAGTCCCAACATTTCAAGCACACAAGAAGAAAACAAACCAGAAACTAATCGTTCTAGGTGAACATTAATTCTCATTGTCATAACAACCGCATTCACAAGACAGCAAATCTATGCTGGGAGCACTTTCACTCACTGCCAGGGAACTACACGCATGCAGGTACTAACACATACCATGCTGGGCAGAGAGCTGAAAACTAAACAGAACATATTTACAATAAGTTAGCCGCGTACATGATTCTGAACATTATCAGAACAGGATACTCCATTAATAGACAGATAAAGCAGGTACTAAGCTGCGGAACCTAATTAGTTGCATGGCCAAAAGGAAAGCAAGCCAGTGAAGAAGGACATTTTTAAAAACAGTCTCATTTTCTGCTATGGCTTAATACACAGAAACCGCTTAAATTAAAGCACTGCTACGCATGCTGAATACACCATTTCACTGAAATTACGTGTCGATAGCTACATTATCTACACTAAGTGCAGAGAGGCACTGGACATCATGCTTCAACAAAAAGTCAAAACCGGTATCATCAATAAGGTTGTACAGCTATTAGTAACTCAGCACTATTCTACCTGCGGTTCTTCATAAGATAATACCTGGTACATCTGATTTAAAATACAAGAAACAGATTAAAATACAAGGGTCTATCAACACACTTCCTACATGAATATCTACTAGAAATTTAGTCTTCAACACCTCAGCAGAATAAGATGGCCCCATAGATTTCTGAATAGGTGAAGATCTACCCAGTATCAGTAACACTGGGACAGCAGTACTTGCTGTCCAATGTTTTCTTTGTTTTAAATCACAGTCAAAGAGCTAGCAGGCCATAGAAGACTTTTTTTTGTGATATAATTATTATGAACATTTATATTAATTTGCTTTTATTCCTCTAAAAACAATTCCTTGTTAGTTAAATAGAAATTATTATAGCCACAGCCTTAATACCAACAGGTATTTGCCTAATGGGAACTGATGACCATAACAGAGAAGCAACTCTCACTTGTCCTGGTCAAAAATCATAGTGGTTGTTCTCTTTAAAACACATAAGAAAGCAGGAGGTATTTGTACATATGTTAACCAGTTACATTGGTCCCATGTTGGTTCTGTTGGTCCCTTTTCAAGAAGGCAAAGGTAGGTGGCCACATCATGAACTCTTTCCATAAGGTGAACTCATATACACTGTACTGTATGCATCAAGATGGACTGGGTACCTGACAACATATTTTTTGCCTCCCCAGATCTCCAGTTTTCTATAAACTGTATTCTGAGTCAGTCAATTATACATGATCAGATCCTAAGAAAGAATTGAAGGATATAGCAAAATTAACACCGGGAAAAATGACAAAAATGAGGGACGATTGCCCAAGACAGTCAATCTAGACGATTGTTCAGATTATTATAACATTGTTCCATAATGAACTGCAGCATTTAAGGACATCTTGAAATTCCTATTTGCTTCTTGCATTTTGTGCTTTGTTTATAATTCTTCACTAAACATAACACAAAAATATTTCATTGATTCTAAATGTTATAAGAAAACTGGTTTTGTTTTAAGGTTCAGATCACCCTTAAAGGATTATCCCCCTACCTTATACGGTGATATAGAAAACGTTGTAAGAAAATACTAGTGTGTCTGTAAATTACAGATACTAGGTAATTTAGTTCAGTCTACACTGTAGTTTCCAGAGAACAAGTACAAACCTCTAAAATCTACATTAATAACTAAATCAGTATTGAGCATATACTTAACAATATAAATACATATTTAGCTTTTTCTCATGCATCCTACAAGCTAGAGTTCACATCAGATCATAGAAAATGGGATATATTTAAGAAAGGAGCGGGATATCATACCACTGTATGATATGCTGGATGGAAGTGTATGCAATTGTCTTTAAGAAGGAAGGACAACCTGTAGTACACAAGAATTCACAAGCCCACTCAGAACACCAAAATGGAAACGCAATAATCTACAATACTGACTGCAAAATCAATTTGTAAACACAGTTTGCATACAGTCTTTGAAAAACCGCATGAAAAAGGAAAAAATATACAAAAGAATGTTACAAAAATCCCTGCAAACCATACTACTTATGTACAAAGCAATATACAGATACCAGACAATTCAGGTTGTGTGATGCTGCTTGTGACAGTTTCCCTCTGTTTAATGGTGTGCATCACAGAACATCATTAAAAACAATTGCAGGACTCCTGAATTTTGACTAGAGGGATTGGACACTCTGGCATTGATCAGCATTGGCTCTGCAGCAGAATGCAGTTAGAAGTGAAAGGTGATCAAAAGTTTGGTGGAGAAATCTCACAAGCCTTCTTGCCTCCCCAAATCCTGCATAAGCCTGTTGGGTTACTTCCATCCTGGACTAGCAGTCAGTGGCTCAGTCATATGCTCAAGGTTTTTTCAATGTTTGGAGCCTGGGGTTTCCATAAGACTCAGAGCTGCATCTGCACAATCACCTTATCCTATAGAATTTGTGTCAACCTGGGAGTGGTCACCAGGTTTCCCTGGAGCAGGGGAAGATGTCTCTGGGATGGTGGGCATATGTGAGGGATGGTTCCTCAGAGCCTTATGCTAGGGAGCCCACTCATACAAGAAGAATTACCAGCACCTGGGCATCACCAGCAGTTTGACTCATTCATACCAGCAGATCTCAATTTAACATCAGACTTGATCAGGAAGAAAAAATGAGGGAGGCACCCACTGTACAGTCTGTACCCAGCGACTGCTGCTGGGGACTTTACCAGGAGTCCTGCCATAGGTGTCCAGAACTGCAGAGTCTGTGCTTTGTCTGGGGACCAAGAAGAGACACAGCCTTGGTGTCTATTCAGGAAGAAAGATCGATGACTTTGGAAGAACTATGCACTAAATACATTGTTTCAGGTAAATTGTCAGCAAGAACATAACACTTTCAAAAAAACCATGAAGAATCTGAACCATTTGTTTACAGCTAGGCTGCCTTCTTTGACACTTCAGTATTCCAATTCCTTTTCTTTTTTTTTTTCCTTTTATTTTTTTTCTCTCTTCTTTTTTTTTTTTTTTTTTTAACTACTTTTTTTCTACATAGCTACACTCCATGTATGTCATTATTCAGAAAAAGGAAATTGGGTAAATATTTTTCCTTCAAAGTCATCAATATGACTGAAGAGAAGAAAACAACTCCTCTTCCTGAGAGTGCTCACTTCTGGGAACGGGAGCTTTGACAAAGTCTTACATGGTGAATTATAGCTGAGGTGAATTGTCTCAATGGACTATACACCTATCATAATAACTAAGAGGAAAAAAAAAAAATCTTACTTATGGCCTTAGAAGTCACAGTAACAAAATCAAGGATAGTCTTCTGGCTCATAACAGAATAATATTACAGTACATTTTTATAAAGTACCCTTATTTATCCTTCTGTAAATTAACTTCAATGCAGCAATAAAAACAGACAAATGGAACTTAACGAAGCGAGAAACAGTTATACCTTTACATCTCCACAAAAGGATTCTTCTGAGCTTCATAGTAAAGCTCAGAGCCTTTTTAAAGATAATTACAGAAGTGAATGCCAGGGGTGAGGTTTAATATTGCCTATGGTTTGGGGGATTTGTGCGATTGCTGCTGTGTTGCTACAACAAGGCTGCAACAACACGAGTGAAGGCAAGGAAGCAAAGAAAATCCAGGCAGTTGCCAGAACAAATTTGTTCAAATGCTGTTGCTGCAGCTTCTCAGATGAACAGTCTGCTCTTCCCAGTATCTACTGCTGGAAAACTAATGACCCTAGGAGTGATGGAGAACAAATCAGAAATCTACTTTACTTGTACATTTTAAAATGGCACCAAGTTTGGAATTCCACGTGGTTTGAGAAAGAAATGGAGATCAGCTGTATCTTAGGGAAGAAATGGAAAAAAAAGTGATTATAGTGATTTTTCTTTTTTTTTTTCTTTTTTTTTGTGTGTGTGCTGAGTTTTAAATTCATCACTGGACTTGTAGCATTGAAACAGGCAAAAAAAGAAGCATCTTGGCAGAAATATTTTGGATGTGACAATCAATGCCATTACCAAGAGCAGACAAAGACTATTCCCTAGGATGGGATTGTGAAATGTCTTATAACTTAATGGAGACAGGAAGGGACTCGACCTTTCCTGGAAGCCAATGACTTCCATAGGTTTCAGTGGGGCTTTCATGTAGTCAGAGCACTGCAGGCACAGTTTTTACTACAGCAATCACAAAGTCATACGGAGTTTGTCACCGATTCAAATGGAAGGAGCACATCCCATAATATCGTTCAAATGGATTATCCCCTGCCTATTTGAAGCACCTTTGTGTTTAAGACCCACGTATGTTTCTTACAATGCTTGGTGTCGCCTTTGCCTTCTAAGGGAAGCAACGAAGAAACAAATTCAGCAGCAAAGTGCTCCACCTCTTCTGTAGTTTTAACATACAGTGTGCTTTAGTTTCAATGAACTGATATTCAGAGAATGCCGACCTAGCTTCAGCAGTAAATGCACAAAGCAAATGCATAAGCAGGTACTTAATTAAGCACGCAATTAACTGAGTCTTTGCCTGGTCTGGACTTTTCCATGTGCCAGTGTGCTGTCAGCAATCCAAAGGGCAAAGGATATTAAAGTTGCACAGACAAGGGTGTGGGGAACTGGGACAAGAGCAGCAAACAAGATGAATGCAGAAAAGAAATGTTAATTTGTTTAGGAACTACACTGGAAACAAATCACTTTCTGCTGTGCTTTTCCTTTAACTTTGCCACCCCAGCACTGCAAACAAATGCAAAAATTTGCCAGATGCAAATTAACGCATCAACACTCCTAATGAAACTAAAAAGAGACTGGCCAGTAACCAGCACTGCCTGATGAAATGTGAACCTTGGATTAGCTGAAGTGGCTGGCCCCTGGATTATTTTCTATTTGTTTAGTTAAGTAGCAACCCAGCCTCATGTGGAATGAGCAAATCAAGAAGTGCAAGCCAAGAATGAGTTACATTTTCCCAGAGAAAAGGAAAGCTTTTTGATGGTTAAATCCAGTGCTGTGATGGAATAACACTATATTAAATTTTCAGTCAGGCTTAAAGCAGAGGAGTATACTAAAAACAACAGCTCTCCCACATCCACATTTAAACAGAAATACCATTGTAATTATCTTTTGATACGTCCCTGAGTTACTGTATCTACAGAATTACTATTTTAAAATCACAGTCTGCTATTCTAGTCCTATCAAAAGACCCAGAATTATTCTGCTTCATGTGGGTGAGGTTTCTCTAGCATCCAATTCCTTCTTTCACTAGTCTCCATCCAAACCAGCTCTCTTCAAAGGACAGTACATCCCAAGTGGGTAAGTGTAAGCATATTCTAAGTGTTTCTCAATATGGAATTTTGTGGAGCTGCCTAGTCACATGTCACTGGCATTGCTATTTGTTTCCAACTGCTAAACATTTTCAAATGACAGCTAAAAGTGTACAGACTACTTTTCTAAAACTACTTTCAAGGCAAGCAATCGGTGTGGCTGCTCCTCAGAAACTGCTACAGGGAAGATGCTGGATATAAATGGGGGTAAACACTGTGCGTTATTTGTGGATAGAACTACCATCCAGGCACTTTTCTGGCACATAACCCAGTGGTAATAATGTCTTTGAATGCAAATTGGGAGCAGCAGCAGCTAGCTATAGGTTAACTCTGGCTATGTCAATACCAATGACTGAAGAAGACACCTGCCTATCACTTCTCTGAATATCTTACAATTCCTTCCCTCACAAAAAAAAAAAAAAAAAAAAAAAAAAATCCTTAAGATGCATCAGGAGGCCTCTGGAAAAGGTCTCCACCTCAAAGACTTGTTAGAGGTCTAGGGGATTCACAGTGGCTCAATATTTGTTCAAATACACAGGCCATTTTGCTTAGGATTGTAGCCATGGCATGCAAGTGAGGACAAAATTACAATGGCAAGAAAAATATTCCATGACAACAAATGCTTAAATGAGCGATACTCTGACAACAGACTTGATCCTGCACATCATTAATCATGCAAGGAGACTTGGCTGGCTCAGGTTGATGTGCATTTTTGGAGATAACTTATATGAATGCAGATGAGCAGAAGCAGATTATATTTGTATATTAACAGCTTCTACAGAGCCAAATACTACTCTACAGTTAAAAACATTATTCCTATTTAAACCCATGACAGGTCTGAGTACAGACACTGGATGGTCTGTTTCCATAAATGTTTCAACTCTGTTTTCTGCCATTTTTAAGTTCACTGTATGCTCGTATTCTGATTCATTCAGAGAGCCTCTGAAAGCTCCCCCCAAAATTGCACAAAGCTTGATCTGTGGGTGGAACCTCCCAAGGCCATGTGGCTCAGCTTTGCTACACAACATTGCTAATAGTATAATGGCACTCACCAGTGTCTTAAAATTGCTGAGTATTAACAAGCACCTTTAAAAACATTTCACAGGGCAATTACTGTGACTGTAATTTCTTCTGACAGGATGAGTCAGCCATAATATGTTGACAAAACACCATGTCGTTAATTCAGATGACATGTGCTCTAAAAAACACTTCTCTGACTTTAGAGTTATAGGAACTGTTACTCTGCAAAAGAAAGAGAGAGAGATGAATGTACTGGTCAATGTACTGGTCTAAATCCTGAAATTCTGCTTTATTATTCATTCAGTGCTAACCACGATCAAAGTCTATTAACCTTACATGGAATTTGGATTAGCAATGAATTCAGGATTTAGCCATTCTCTGAAATATGACATATACTTGAAAGATGACTTTCACTTTATACCAAATGCTACTGATGATCACATTCAAAAGCTCTCAATTTCTTAGAGTAGTAGATTCAGACCCTGTTTACAGCTCATTATCAAGTACCCAATCATGACATCTGTGATCAATCTTAGTAGTACCTTACTTGAGTAGTCCTGTCCACGTGAGGAGTCCCTCTGACATCAGTGGAACAGGGTGAATAGTGAGGTGCTACTTCGATTAAGAATGGCATAACTAAACCCATGGGAATCTGTATTTTGTACATCAGGCATAGATTTAGTGAAGGATCTACCACCGCTGCAATAATACTGCCTTGTATTATATGATGCATTGCAGTCACAAAGCAGGACAGCCCCATCATAAAATTAAGCTTGCACCTGCCCCAGGACTGCTGATAAAAACACATCACATGCACATACAAATCAAGGTCTTGTCTTGATTCTAAGTATTGGCTGTTCTCGTCTAACAACCTGTCTGGGATAATTTATTGACTTCTATGCATTAATCTTGCCCCTGGATCTAAGTTCAGTTTAAAGTACAGCTAGGCACAAAAATACAGTGCTTGTTATTATTAAAACAAATAGAAATCTTTATGGACATTTTCAAAAGGTATTTTAGCCATACAGTGCTAAATAGATCAGGTATGCCACAAGAGTCACCAAAACACTTGACGGTTTATGTGGTGTTATGTTTCTCTTGTATTTGTGACCCTGAGTCCCTGTAGTGAACCATACTGGCACTTTGATCTTCCCATTTTGCAGCATTTACATTCTCTGTGTCTTGAATGAAAGGGGAGGTGGGCAAGAGCACATTGCACTGCATGGAATATTCTCCAGCTGCATCATCCAAACAGTAACACAAGGAAGACAGATGGTTATGGATCATTGCTTGGCAAAGACACTACAATGACTTGATGAGATCTTTGCTAAGTTTCAGTTTAGAAATTAAGTAAGCAGAAACTGTAGATGTTAAATAGAAAAAAGAGAAATCTTCTTTAATAGTGATATCTTTTGCCAGAAGATAGCTTCAGGGCTTATTAAAGATGGAGCTAGGAATCTCTTCCCTTAGTTTTCACGTTTCCAAGGCTCTTCTTCAACAACACCGAAGTCTGCAGATTTGCCATTGGTTGCCAGTGTTACCTGCAAGTAATTATCATCAACAACCGACTTAAAGGCCAAGGCACTTTGACAACAAAAGTTATGAGTTTCATACGGAATATAATGCTATTTACAGGAATTGCATACACCATGTCTTATTATACATGTAAAACGTATTTATTCAGCATTCACAACACTCCCAAGTAGTGAGACTCCTCTTCATTTACTATACTGACTACAAAACATTAGCAGTAGGAAAAAAGTTCCATATTTTCTTAGCCTTTGCTGTAGGGTTGGTTTTGTTGGGTTTTTTTATTAAATGTTTCAGATGCTACTCCTTTCTATCTTCTATTGATTTCTCTGGATTATTTGTAAAACATTAATTTTTTTAATATAGAAAGTCATATTCTTTTTAGTGTAATCTTTAGCAGAGCAGGATACTTGATCCAAGGACATGAAAAATATGCAAGGCCAGAATAATCACAGATCTATATAAAGTCACCTACAATTATATTGCCTTTGAAGAAATGGAGGAAAAAATACCCTGTGGAGGTATGTTTCATCACACCACCATTTCTAACAATGTAGTGAAAGATACTGACTATGGGTCAGACCAAAGATTCATAGTAATGCTATGTTTGTCTCACACAATGTAGAGCAAAACATCACTCTTGCCTCTAAAGATATGTGCTAAAATTTTTAGGTTTTAGGGGATTTTTAAGGATTGATCTACCAACGCACAGTAAATACTGGCCGGTATGTCGCATCCCACAAATCAGTAAAATAAAACCATGCTTCAGGGAAGATAGGTTCAGCCAAATGACAAAAAAAATTTGAAAAGGTAAAATGTCTCTAACTTTACAGAACTGACCTTGTTCTTTATAAATGTGAGAGAATCTTTCATATAATTCTAAACGTCTCACTCTTTCCTAACTTACCTTGTAAGTTAACATCCTCAGCTTCAAATGAAAACTTAAAGACAGAGCTGAAATTCCCCATGCTGGATAAACTGGATGCATGGAAGCATTGGGACATGGAAATATGACAAAATGCACTGATTTTTGAAACAAAGTCAAGCTTTTTCTTAGATAATTGAAAGGAGGAAACATGCAAATACAGGGATGAACAGCTTATTCAGCAATGAAATTCACAGAATCGTGTGCAATATAATAAAAAAAAAATACAAAAATATTGTGCAATAACAACCACTCTACCCTCATATAAATGTAAACTACTAATTAATAACATACATTGACCATGCAAAATTATAAGCTACTAGCATTATACATGGACTATATCACAGAAAGTAAATGGAAAGGGCATGCTAGTGGATCAGCTTTATCCAAATTCTGACCAGAGTTGCAGTGAGCTTTTCAACCCACAAGTGCATTTGACAGGATAAAGAGATGTCTCTTCAGATTTAACAGCTGGCTGTTTTGGACCCCCAAATTCTACACTCTGCTGCTTTTGCTACTCTAACACTTGGGGGCTGCAGACCACTTCAACATGATCCAGAATTTTTGTGAATGTCAGCATATATTCATAGCTTATAAAGTAGACCATAACATCGCATCCTTATGGCAGCTTGAAGACAGATAAGCAGACAAGTGACCTACTCAAAATCAGCCTTGTGCTCAATCCAGCAAACCCTGACTTCTTTTCATGAGTTTAAAAGTGCAAAATGAGATCACAAACAGAGCAAACCTAAAACAATGAAAAAGGACAAACATTTCTAGCTTATAAATCACTGGTCCCAAATTTTAATCCAAGTGTGTGCTTAGGACATACCACATCATTAATCTATATTTTTGAGGTCGCCTATTGCCTCAGCTGAGAGAAGTGATAAGAGAAATGGAAGGAGGAAAAAAAAAAGTGCAGCAAGTATTGCATCAATGGGCTACTGCTTTCTAGCTTGACTTGGATCTCTGTGCAAATCTGAGACTGGAAGGAGATAAAGTTATCAGTATTCAGCTCCATGAACCAAATTGAGACTGATACATGGTAGCTGAATTTGTCTTAAACCCACTAAAATCAGCATATCCTATTTAATTGAAAAACAAAAAGTTCCAAAAGTTCCAAAAGAGTTTTCCGAAAGTTCCAAAAGAAGTTTGTATGTGTGTGTGTGTGCTTATTTTTAATGAAAAAAGTTTTTCATCAAATGAGATCTTTCTTCTCAGGGAGTTTCTTTTTTTTCTTCAAATTTTTATCTCTTCTGCATCCTTTCCTTTTTTAAGAAATATAAATTAATGAGAATCTTTTCGCTCGTGTATGCGTGTATTCTCTTTCCATTTCTAAATTTTATTATTATTATTATTATTATATCATGGAAAAAAGAGTTATTCAGAAGAGGAAGAAGAGAACAAAATATTTGTTTCATTTTAAAGAAAAATTTTATTAAAAACTTGGAAGATTCTGGGAAAACCTGATGATAAGATTAAAGTTTTCTCTATCCTGAATTCGGTATTACTTTGTCCTCTGGAAATTCAGATTTGGCATTAGAAAAAAATACATTCTAAAAAACATTTCCAGCGAGGCTGGAGACAGGTTAAAGTGATAGAATAGGACTTATATTTCTAATATAAATGGTGATCTGCTACAGGACTTAAGTGTAGGCATTGAGAGTTAGATACTGGCTTCATTGTGGTAACTGGAAGATGCAAGAGAATCTGTCTGGATAAATGGCTAAGGTAGGCTCACTGGCAAATTCACTGTATCAAAGACAGTATACAGGATGAGATCAAAGTATTAATAGATTTTTAAAAAGACTATGAAATTAAAAGCTCCAACTTGTTTCACTCTCTTTCTCCTCCTTTTCAAAAACTCTCCTTTGATTTTAAACTGCCCCATCCTAGTGGTGGATGCTGAGGAAACTTTTAACCCCTAACATCCCCAACTGTTTTCTCATTCAGCTGGTGGGGTTTCTCAAGCTCACTTTGCTCTGATCAAGATGTTATTATTACTATTAATAATCCACGTTAGTTACAGAAAGGATTAGTGAGAGAATACGATGTTTGTGTCTTAATGATGCAGGAACGATGATGGAAGCAAAGCTTAAGCATGCTGTATGAGTGCAGGAGCGTTCTGATGCTAAAGTGCATTCAACATGTCCATCTCTGAACAGCATATCATGGAAGGCAGTCAGTAAATGACAACACCCGTATCTGAATTGCAGCTATCCTTCATCTGGGTTGGCAATTAAGTTTTCTGTTGCCATAAAAAAATAAGTAAATGTCCATAGAAGGTGATGCCATATTCTCTGCGTCTTGGCATATTCCATAATACGCTGTATCTTGCCTTTAGATATGTAAACAATGTACATGATATTTTTCCCCCTCAAATGACAACTTTTATGAAGAGTACAAAAAAACCGTCTTTTGAACTGCTCAAACTCATTCCAAATGTCTGGGGTTCATGGACCTTGTTGTCACATTGTTATTTGCAGAACGATTTGAAAAATACATGCAGGTTAAAAAATAAGATAAAATAAAGCATGCAGTGCTATATACATGTCTCAATATCCATAAATGTGAAAGGTACCTTGCACTCATCTACTATGACTGAGTTGTGAGCTGCAAAAACACATTGGTTTGAGTTGTTTTCCCTATGATTTTTCATGTCGTCATAGACTGACTGAGTCTTGGTCATTTCAATGTCTTCATGCCCTTTATGATGGGAATCAATGGTGTCAAGTTCTGCCTTGGAAAGGTGGTAGACAATGCCAGCACCAAAAGAATCCCCCACTACATTGACTGACGTTCTCATCCGGTCCCTACAAAAGAATGAAAAGGCAGAGGGTGAATGGCACGAGAGGAAGAAAAAGTAGGGCATGGCAGCCCTGTTAATGTTACAGTTACCGCACTTATCCCAGAAAATGCAGCGCATCTTTCAAACGGAAAGATGGGAGCTTTCAAGTGAAATTGAAAAGGCCTGCTTTCCCAGGGGACTTGTTCAGACAGGGAGGATGTGCAAACTCTGATGTCCCAGCTGTTCATACTCACGGATCTTGGCAAAGAGCCTGCACTAGGGACACAGCCAAACTGCAGAGCTGTGCTTGACTGAGAGCTCCCCAGTGCCTGCTTCTGGCACTGGAGGTTTCAATGTCAGGGTGCCAGGCTCACATCATTGGCCTTTGTTTTAATCTGAATTTATCGGAGTACTGAAATTAATGCAGCCTGAGAAAAGGATTTTGGATCTGACGAAGTGTTCTCATTTCTGGACAGATTAACAAACAGCCTCTCCCTTTATTCTCAGTGAGTGAACTGTTTGGGGGGTGGGGGGGAAGGCCTGAAATATCTCCATAAGGTTCAGGCCATCAGAACTCCTCTCTTGGCACCATCTTTACAGATGGTCATCTGCTAGCATGGCAGCATGCCCACTCACTACTGTATGCCAGTGGCTGGCATAGGAGCCGACCAAATATAGGTCATGGCCTACAAAATTATGAGCCTGGGCCAGCATTTCAGTAACAAGTGCCCCTCAGCGTGTGAGGGTGCCAAAAGAGGTTTGCGTGCTTCATTACAAAGAAATGTGTTTGTTGGCGCTTCCAGGACAGGATGCCATTGGATAGACATGCCACGTTCCTCCTGTTTTGTTTCTAGAGTGTAGCTCTATCTGTCAGCAGTGAAGTTATGGTTGTGTATTTTCCAGGATTTCAGAATTCTGCCCCAAAACTGCCCATAATTCTGCAACAATGGGAGATGGCGTTACAGAGCACTGCAGGACTATGGGCTTCTGCTCTCTTTCCTTCTGCAGGTAGGCTGTATTACACACACTGAGATAATTTACAACCTAATTTGCCTCTGCATAACTGAACTAAACATAAGTCTCCTAAAAACCTTTTGACTGAGGGTTGCAATTTAAAGCTACTGCAGCAACCAAGTTTGGCTTTACCAAATAGGTCAGAGAAGCGATCACGCTGACTGATTCTCAGAGGTATACCCACAAAGACTCATTTACACAAAATGGGCAGGTTGACCAATGTGGATATTTGCCAAGTAATAGAAAAGCCAGCAAGCAAGATCTCACTTCCCATGACAGCGACTAATTTGAAAAAACCCTCTCCAGTATTTCTGGTACTAGATTTTAGTGGCATCTTTTCCTGCAGAACACTGAGGAAAAAAACTACCCTAGTTATATAAACTTCCATTACACATGCCTATGCATGCTCATACAAACTTTTGAGCCCTTTTTAACATTTTTGCTCTAAATATCTTTAAATTTGCATTTCCCAGCTGCAGAACTGTATTCCCTTTCAAGTTTCCCCTTTCCTTCTCTACGTTATTATTCTTACATACATGGAGTTTGTGGTATAATATCTTAGTTCAAGCAGTTTTTTGTTGTTTGTTTTGTTGGGTTTTTTGGTCATCAGTAAAAAAACCAAACCTACAGTAATCCCCCTGAAAAAAAAACAAACCAACAACCCCTAGGAGGAAAACATCATTCCGGTTTTATTCCACACAAATTCAATGTTATACAGCTCTCACTTCATGCCTGTAAAGAGAAAACACTCTAAAACCTGGTCAGCGTGGCAGAATAGGAAAATATTACCGAGTGTAATTTTTAATTAAGATCTTAAAATATACTGAACCCAGCAATATAGCTCCACAAAAAGCTACGAGTGGCATTAAATTTTGAAAGGATTCACTGATGCCAGATGATGGAGGATGCCAATACATCAAGGTGGAGAGGATACATAAATATAATTGAGGCACAATTCAAATTCTGAAAGTGTCATTTGAGGAGATGCTCCAGCCCATATGCATGTACTACCAGCCAAGAGATCCAGTCATACAACTTGCACACTGCTGCAGAACACGCTATGCTGTGTGAACCAAAGTAAGTTCCTTACAACAGAAAGGAGAGAATCTTGGCTGTCAGGAATCAACAGCAAAGTGCCACTGACCTCTTTTGGGCCCAAGAATGTCCTATGAAGAACAAAGAAGACTGTACTTACTCTTTTGTTAAAAATACCCGACCAGTGAATTCCAGCTATGCTGGAATGATGCAAATAAAATCACTATAGGAAAGTTGAAGTCTAGTAAATAACTTGCACCAACACAGCTACTTCTGCATAGTCCGTAGCAGCTTCTGAGAGGAATAATGGGACTGAAAGTCAAAGTTCCCTGCCAAAAGCCAACACAACATCTGGTGAGAATGGGCTTTGGAATAACTGGGAAGTAATTCTTTAAATCTTGATGAGGGTAATTTCCACAAAGTGGAATAAATCAGAACTGGAAGCTTAATAATGTAGATGAAAGGAATAGAAATAAGAAGAACTGAATCAAGCCCCCTTGTTATTAATGTCATAGTACTTACACAGCATGCTAGTATGCAAAAAAGTTACTCTTGTTCCCTGAAAGCTTGAAAACCTAGTATATCAACCTTACTAGATTTTAGAAAGACTAAAATCTTAGCACAGCTGCTTTGTCAAAGACCAGGTGACATGTTTAACTTGCCTCACCTTTCTGTCATTACAGAAAACAGGAGGTCTTCCCTATAATTTAATTCAACTTGTATAAGGCCCTGTTCATAAGATCCAGATGTCACCCGGCTCTGAATATCCTGAATTTAGATCTAAGTCAAGGAACAGGGTCAGAACTCAGGCAATCTCCTCCTGAATTACTGAATGACAGTTTAAATACTGGATAAGCTGTCCAAGCCCATTTTCTCTAATTCCTCTCTCTTCACTATATTTGAGGTTGTGCTATAGTATTTGCTAAGCTTGTCAGTCTCATATCTGGGAAGTAGCCAGCTTCTGGCTACAGCAAAAGAAGCTGGTTTTAATCCAGCTGTTGGCATATAATTACTGTCCTATTAAATGTCACTGTTATGTTGTGCTTAGTTTTAAACCAAGAAACTATGAAAGTTGGGAAATCTTGGGAAACTTGCCTGGTGAAAAAGCTCACATTGTGTATGTTTGTGTGGGAGGGGGAAGCATTGAGCAACCTCATCTCTATATATTGGAGAGGCTTGAGAAAAAATCTATACAGAAAACATTTGGCTCTAATTTGAAGGGAAGAGTGCCAAGTATAAGGATAATCAAAAATAAGCTTTGTGTTACACCATGACCAAATCCTGCAAAACTGGCTTTGGTAAGATCACAGTTTCAGATTATGGTAGTATTGTAAAACCAATTGATGTTCTGATATTTTCTTTCATCAGAAACACTGGAAAAAAATCACAGAGTAGGGCATTTTTTAAAAGCTTGCATTATCTGGAATTGAAATGTTATAAAGAGCTACGCAAAATACTTCTACATGGCTGATTGCATTTACACACTGGTTGCAGTAAAGTGGCTGGAATTGGGTGTTAAATATTTCATTAACTTTCTCGTCGACATTCTGATAAGAAATACTGCTGTAACATTATTTGATGATGTAAAGAAATGGCAGAAGGCAATGTTTGTAAGTAAAGAAATTATCTTTTTATGACCTTTCATTTCAGATATTCTTTAGGTCTGGTTTGTGTGCCCAAGAACTTGCTCAAAAGTTGCCTTGTGTGCCTTTTCTTAACATCAGCAATGTTGGCAGCACTGTCTTCCACATCTCAGTAGATCATTGTGGCTACCACAACACTACAACTGTAGATGGAAAATAAAGCTATCAGATTTTGAACATACATTAATTAGCACATCACTGGCACCAACAAACTTTCTATTAACTTTGCAACACATGACACGGAGCTTTTCATCTCCCTTTTTATCTCTTTTCCCCCTAACTTTCAATTCTGAATCACACTGCAATTGCACTGCTGCTGGTTAGGCCAGAAGGATCCAAACCCAACTGTTTATGCTGAAAGGTCATTTTGCCTGTCTCCACAGTACAGACATTGTTATTTCCTAAACAGGGTTGGATGAACTAGCTGAAGCCGAGCCTCAAATGCAACACTTACTAGTGGATAAGGCTGCTGGTAAACTTACAGCTCTGAGGTTTGGTAGTACGGGCAGAGCTTCTCAGACCAGAAGAATATTTTTAAATGACATTTCCCTAAAGAACCAAATAAACCGCAGGCTCCTCTTGAACATCCTCCTGCCAGCTGCAGAAACCTACCTATTTGCCTTACTTTGAGAGCCAACAAAAACATATTTAAAATGAGTATGCACCTCCATCTTGCTCTCCTCCTCCCAGTTGCAGATTCTTATGCCACTTTCCTGTTTACAATTGTGACCTCATACACACAGTAAACCCACAGAATACAAGACCAGCTGTACTCTGACAGCTGAACCCTGCCTCATTTCACCATTCTGAGTCACGTATCATGATATTCAGTTACATATAAAACATGTAAGTCATCTTTTCCCTTTGCCTTCCCAAGCTATAAATTCCTCTTTCTCTTCCGTGGAGCAGAAATCAGAGATACAAGCTATTCTTCACAACTCTTAGTGACAAGATAGGTAATAGAGTATAGCAGCAGATCCAAAATAGAGGTCAGAGGATTCACACAGTTCTTCCATTCGTCCCAAAAAGCCAAAGCATAATGACAGAAAATTAATTTTCTGTTTTATCTTCACATTCTCAACTCCGTTACTCCTTTTTGCTTAATTTTAGTAGTGTATCTGGGACTGAAAGCTACCGGAAGCAGGCATCTGAGGCTGCTAGTGTAGGAGGAAATGCAGAAATAATACAGAGTGGTACTTATATCTCCCCTTCTGGGTACCATGCCTGGCACAACAGAAACGTACATCTTTACTACATTAAAGAATATTAGGGGAGAGATGGTTGTTGACCAGAACATACTGTGCTGCAGCAGTACAGGACAATATAAAAGTCTCTAGAGGCCAGTACAACTTAGAGGACTACTAAGTCGCTGTCAGCTTTGCACAGGTGACAGAAAGATATACACGCTGTCAAATGACAACACAAGAAAGGATGTGGCTTGGCGTATGCTCTGTCTATATTTACAGCTTCTGTATTCAAATGTTGAAGAACAAAAGCCTTGGAAAACCATAGTTGCTATTTCTTGTTGGAGGACCTGCAATGGCACCGAAGGACTTTGATCTCAAGTTCTGGAAAATTAGCGTCTGTCTTTCCAGTTTGAGGGATCTGTCAGTAAAAAGGAATTACCTTCTCTCTTTTAGTTTGATTTCTTATTTGTCTTTGGTTTATATCCTGCTCTACAACAGTTTCTTGCTCAGGAGTATTTTACTTTCTTATGTACAAAAAGAAATAAGACTTTCCCCACTATAAGCATAAAACATTTGATAGTACAGATGCCCAAATCACCCTGTAACTTGCTGATAACATCCTGATGGAACTTGCATTTTCACCATTCATCCTTAATTTTAGACCAGATCTATAAGAAACAGAAACAGGAAAGCAAAGATCAGAAAAGTGCTCTTGAGCTATGTCTGTGATGGAGAGGCATCATTAGGAAGAAGAAAATATCTAAGCCTGACCCCAAGGGTCTTACAAAATCCTTGCCTCATAGAGACTGACTTCAATAGCTCTGTAACAATTTGTACGACCTGAGAAGCTGCTTTCAGTGTCTCCTCCTTCATCAAATAGCCTATTTCCTCCCTTGTTTCATCTGCAGAGAAGAGTCTTACAGTTCTTTAAGGTCAATGGCTGAAAGGCATGACAGACAAGCATCACATCACTCCTTTTTCTGCACTCCGCAGTGGAGTCAGCACAACTTACAAAAGCCAGTCAACAGCAACGAGCAAACTGATGTCCTGGGTAGGGAGACCCACTGCAGTGAGGATCAGCAGCATAGTGACAAGTCCCGCGCTGGGAATACTGGCAGCTCCAACACTTGCAAGGGTGGCGGTCAAACTGCAAAAACAAAATTGAACTGGGTGTAATGTCAAGAGGAACACACATTTACATCGTGTACTCATGTGATCATTAGGAAAGTCTTATTTTTTAATGAGTTCTTCCCAGAAAACTGATGACTATATGATAAACCACGGTAAGCTCAGGCTGTAGTTTTCATGCTCGAGTTTCTCCAGAACTATTTATTAGCAGAGGCCTGACCTATGGGGTTTGTTCTGAGAGTTCTAAGACAGTTGTCTGAGAGTTTCAATTTCAGTAAGTTGGTTATGACATTGAAATCTTTGGCCTGGTGTTCTGAGCTCTGCCACACATCCAGGGTGTTGAATCCCAAGTTTTGATCGCCCAGACATGCTGATGTTTAGTGGCTACAGGTATAATTTTCAGGGTAGTTCATTTCTGCTTATTTATGGTACTTGAAGATCAAATTGTGAGGCAGTGGCCAAGAGAAAGTGGTTATTATCAAGTTACAGAAGAGTGAAAGTCTTAGTATACAAAACTTCCACAGTACAAGCCAGTGGTGTACCAAGCCTAGATACAAATCACCCTAAAAGAAAAAGGAAAATTCACCTGATTATTTCATAAATCCAAACCTGTCTTTGTTTATTTCTCTTTTATTTTTTGATGAAAACCAGTAGAGTGCATGTCTATACTCAAAACGTTTGTAGAAAGTACCGCCATAACAAATAACATCATTGTTCATTCATATGAAGAATGGAAAATTTGTCAGAGAACAAGCCGAGGGGAGAAAAATAGGGAAGAGAAGGAAGGGAAAGAAAAAAAGGAGGAAAGAATAAAGAAAAAGGAAAAAAGAAAAGTTATCTGTTTGAAACACCAAGATGAGTAACATGGCTGTACTTTTGTTGGTGTACCCAACAAATCTGAAAGTGCTCCCGTCACAGAAGTAGGGGAAAAAGGTTTCTGTGGGAGAAATTGTCCACTGCTAGCCACAGAACTAATCTGTGAGGAAGTTAGCCTGGTTTAGAGTTGGCAGGTGGCTGGGTCTGATCCAGACAATCCAGGCTGCAGTGTGTCTCTCAGGTGTCTGGGTTAGAGTGCAAGCTGGCCTACTAAACACCCAGATAGGTCCAGCAGATATGCAGGCAGGATGTTCTGCTCTACTGTCAGGCTCTGCGCATGGTGTCAGCTCCTCAGGCACTTCCAACTTGAACTGGTAAGGGAGTTTCCTCCCTTGATTTCCTCAAGCACCTGTGAGTAAATGCTCCTGCCAACCTTCCCACAGCAGTGCTTAGAGACCTGGAGGGAAATGAAGCTAGCACTGTACAGGTCTAACCAGAGTCTGTCTTAGCTACCATTTCCAAGATCACCCTCTCCCAAAGAAGACAGGAAATCAGAGGTTCTACATGACCAATATGAAGTAACTAAGGCTGGTCAAAGGCTAATTTTTATCTCTGTGAGTTTATTTCTGGGTCATTTGTATATCTTCATTATCACAAACTGGATTTATGGACAAAACTCAATAACCTTTCATTCATTTGTATTGCCACCTCAAGAGATAGTTCTTGACATACTGTTGTAGCACAAATGCTATACTGCATCAAGAGGAGAATCAATGGGTTTCTTACAGATAGCCCAAGGTTGCCATCTGTTTAGTAAATATGAGTCATAAAGCTGGCTAGACCAGCCTTGAAATGGTGAGATCAGGAGGAGCTAATAGGTCAATCCCACAAAGATGGGCAACAGGAGTAACTCAGGTTCAGGCCTAGCAAATCTCTTGGACAACAGCTGATTCCTGACTTGAATTTCTCTGGTCTCAATTTAATTTAATATGTGGCATCTCTGAAATGACTGCTTTCAGTCTTAGCCACAAGTATGCATCGTGCAGGTCTAGCATCTGCCTTCATTAGAAGCAGCCCTGAACCTTTTACAAACCTTGGCTTTACTATTTCAGGGGTTGGGACGGGAAGTAAAGAAATGGAAAATGTAGAACTAGTATAACTGGGCAGGAAACACAGAATTAGACATCCCTTTGCAGGAGTTTCTTTAGTGTTCAAAGGCTTTAATAAAAGAAAGGTAGGTGGGTGGGTGAAAACTACAGGAAGAAGGCAAACTTGGCAGCCTTCACTTGTGGTTTCCATTTTAACCATTCAAAATGTTAGGCCTGGTGTCCATCAAGTTTTCCATTGTAAAGCAACTTTTAGCTGCAGCAGTCATAACTTTGCTACTGTTTTTTATTAGTCAGCCTACCTAATAGGTCTTAAAATTTCATTACAGTAAACAGACTTCAATCACTCTTATCCGGTTTTACTGTGTGTATTCTTCCAGATATTCAGCTTAGTCCTATATATGACAACTTGATATAAAAAGACTAAAGCTAGTGTTTGCTGGGTTAGAGATTAAAAGTCTGGGAGTATCCAGACCATGCTGCAGGCAATCTTACCCTCCGGCTCGGCCATTCTCAGTCCACTTTGCTTGCACTTAACCAAAGTCATAGAAAAAGTACAGGCAAGCATAAATACATGGATATGTATTTTGGTATCATTTTTTCTTCCATTGTATATAAGCAAATACATTCTAGAACCTTAATGCCCCATATATCACTTGTAGCACCCCTCTATACTAAAAAAAGGCATTGCATTAGACAGAGAATGTTGTATTGCCAACTGCAAAACTGTGTACAACACTACCTGCATGCACTAAGGCTGCAAATGATGGAGAAAGCAGAGAACAGAACGTATGTATATGACATTCCTTTGCAAATCATTATTAGAAATCCATGGATTTCCCAGTGAATCCCATAGCTACTAAGATCATGCACAACCCAAAGCTTCACAATTTACAGTATGTAGAAACAAAGCCTACACGTATTTTGAACTAACCTCACAGTAACTATCTGGCCTCCATCCAGATCAATTCCATTCATTTGTGCTATGAAGATGGCAGCCACAGCTTCGTAAAGGGCAGTTCCATCCATGTTAATAGTTGCTCCGACAGGAAGAACAAACCTTGTTACACGCTTATCAATGCCTAGATTTTCTTCAAGACACCGGAATGTGACGGGTAATGTTCCAGCACTGAAGGAGAGAAAGCAAAAAAGTACTGAAAACATAATTATAATATAATCTATGCACAAAAGGGACCAAAATCGGAAATTCTGCTATCATTTCCATTTTCTACCTCCACTTTCTGTTGTGGTTCAAGCCCTTTTTAGCCAATTTTTAACTTAAGCCTACGTTTAGCAGGAGGTGGGTCTGAGGTCAAGATATGAACATGACCTGAAGTAGGGTGAGAACTTGAGAGAGTGTAGGTTAATTTTTCAGATTCGTTTATTAAGTATTTCTGGAATTTTGTTCAATAAGACAATTTCCCAATGGTTTCTGATGGACAGAACTATGAGCAGAGGGACAGAGCCCAAATTTATTTGTGGATTTGCTCTGAACGGAGAAATCAGTATTGAATTAAGGAATGAAAAAGAGAGGTAAAAAGTTAGGACCCATGGAGTTCCCAGACACTGGAGGATCAGAAAGGATATGAAACTCAGCTGGAAAAGATGTGAGAGAGTCTGGAAGCATGGAACACCTCCTTGGAATCTGCATTATCTTGCTTTTGTGGGAATAGTTCAGGCTATTACATTCACTTGCTCACAATAAAACACCTCAATCAAAAAATATTGCTGAAAACAGAACATACTCTTTTTGCCTATAGATGGAAGAAGTAGTAGATATTCACATTTCCTAGCAAGCTTCAGACAAAGGACTTGCTGCACCAAGCAGGAAAGCCAGCACAGAAATGTGTTTGGTTCCTTACTCTTCTGTGTTATCTCTGAGTTCAAGTCCACCACTAAATAAAATTGGTTGTTGCCCGAGAAGCTGTTCTGAAAAGAAAGGTGACCTGGGAAAATTCCTTTTAGTTGTTGTTTCATACAGAAGTAGCTGGAGCACATCTGTTGTGGTTTATTTACATTCCTTCAGCCGAGTTGGCAGAATTTCTCAAAGGTCTTCACTATTGTACACCACCCACTCTGGTGTCATTCTCCCTACAAGAAGACTAATTTGCTCATAGAAGAGTAAAGGTCTAGACTCACCAAATTTTCTGAGATAAATGCTCGCAGCATATTGTTGCTAGTGCCTTGCAACTTCAGGGTATCTCCAACTCATTCATTCATTCATCCACTACCCTAGAGATGCTATTGGGTACAAAAAATGTAATCTTTCCATTTTAAAGTAATTAAACCATGGAAAAGGGAGATTAAGGAACGATTGAGATACTTAACTATAAAAATGTAGTGTCATAATAAACGTCCTAGGTTATCTGGAACAAGCACATGAGGCTGACCTATCTCTCATGGGATCTATGGAAAACCCAAACCCTTCTGGACTGGCAGATGCCTGAGTCTCTTCATATATGACTCCTCTTGTCCCACATCTACGGAAACACGAGTTAGAAGATATGAGCTTCTAGATCTCCACCTTGTGCTCAAATGACCAGACTATTCTTTGTTCAGAGATGATTTTTTTTAACAGATCTCAATAAGCCAGATAACATGGTACCAATCATTTGTGTTCTAGCATATTTACAAATATGTTTGCAATTATTTCTTTTACTGTGTTCTTAATCAAAAGTAATCAAACATTCTATGAGTTTAGCCAAATTAGAAAGAATTCATACTTTCTAAAAACAATGTAGTATATTTGCTCATAAATTACTTTAGCAGCTCTATGTATAGCAGAAAATTCCTAGTGAGTCATTAACCAATAACTAGTAGACAGTTTTCAATTCAGATCCAGGATCACTTTTCCTCCTACAGCAAAGATATTCCTATATCCTATTAACAGAAAAATAGAATAGAAAGTGTAGTTCACTGACACACATTGAAATTCAATCAGATAAGGTTCTTTTTCTCCAGAAATACACGTCCCACCTTACCTTTATTGTTACAAATCAGATCATCAGCATAATATACATACCAGCCATGGCCTGCCATTGCTGCCACGAACACCTGCAGGCTCACCAAGCAGGGACAAGGCAAATATCTTCCCCTCCAGTTCTCCCACCATGAGCAAGGAGAGGTGAGCAGGCCATGGAGACAAGCTTTCTTTATAAGACAACAATACACAGATGCCTTCCATGGTTCCTCAGCCTGGCCAAAGGGCTTTAATAGGTCCCTGAATAGAAAGCATTTGCAATTTCCAGAGGTACCAGGTTAGACCTTATGACAGTGATTGTTGTCATACGGTCACTTGTTTGTGGTGCTACAAACTAGTCCACTTCTGTTTAGCCAGTAATTCAGATGAGGTGGTAAAGCTAGTATCCAGGTAAATCCATATTCTGGAATCACTTAGCATACCCTACACTTTTCCACTTTGGTACTCCAGAAGAAAAGCATCACTTCACGATAAAGAAAACCCACATAGGTTGTGTATGGACACTGTAAATTTTGCAGTGAAAAATCTAAGGGGAAACTTGAATTCTTCAATGAATAAAAGCTTCAGGAAAACTGTTGTTTAGAGAAACTCCTGGCCAGACTATATTTCCTATAATCCCACAGTGTTTATCACAATGTAATCAGAATTGTTGAGGTTGGAAGGCACCTCTGGAGGTCACCTATGCCAACCACCTTGCCCAAGGCAGAAGGAGTTAGGGCAGGTTGCCCAGGACCATGCTCAGCCAGGTTTTGTTTATCTCCAGGGATGGAGATACCAGAGTAGTTTGGATTGACCCAAAGAGGGAGATGAATTACAGTTTTTTCAAGACATTCCCAAAATCAAGACTACTTAGTTTTCTGATGGTTGGTTTTGAATTAAGGGGTCTTTTTTTCCCCCACCTTTTTTTAATTAAAAGGGAAGATTAAATTTTCTTCAGAAATAAAACAGTTCTTAAAGAACACTTTAAAAATATGGTATTTATCTGAAAAAATATTTCCAACACAAGATTCACTGACTACCCCAATGCAAGGCATCAATTTATTACTTGAGAGCTGAGTTGCCATCACACTTTGTTGCATCTGTTCTGCGAATCAGCAACACGTGTAAAATGCTCAGCTCTTCATTGAAGTGCCCTTTCTCTGCCAAAATGGATGAAAGAATAAAATGAGAGTGTTTTTCATTTTTTTCTTAAAACCTAGCACTGCTTATTTCTTTTCCCCCAATGCAACAAAACTGGTCTTAGTATGCTTCCAAAATAAATAAAATTATCACTGTTTCCTAGTTGAGGTAACAGAGGTAACAAAATTTGCACAAGTCTTTTGGCCAATGCCAGAAAAGAAAACAAGAAGTGGGTCACCCAAATCTTTGCAGTTGGCTGTAGAACGTCTCTAAAAATATCACAAAGGTTATGTGGTTATTTTTATTTTTTTAACATGGCTGGATTAAAAATAGTTTTTATTCAATGGCATAAAATGATGTTGCAGTGAAGGTCAGAACAGCAGATGTATTACCTCTGAACAGCAGCTAATAATCTGCTATAAAATAAAGCAAGCTGTTATTTCTCAAATATACCTGGAAGCTGTGCCTAGTGCTGTGATCCATGCCTGGAAAATCCCAGCAAAGAATGAAAATGGGTTTTTCCTCGTTATCACAAAGTAGAGCAGAGGCAGGAATATCCCTCCATGGATGAGAAGACCCACAATCACAGTGACCATGTACATGCCAAGTTGTCTAGCAACTACTTCTAAGTCCTTTATTGCAATGATTTTTCCACAGATGAGGCAAGCAATGCCCAAAGGGGAGTACCTGGAGAAAGAAAACAAACACAGACAGAAATAGTCTTTGCAGTGTAGTCATAAAAATTGTGCTCAACAGACTATAGACTGGAGAAAGAGTGAGGGGGCGCTCAGGCTCAGCAGTGGGATGCAGATGAGGAACTGATGGAAATTCAGTGGATAGCTTTCACATCTTTTTTTAAAAAATGGCCGTCTCCAGTGAACTCCCCATCTACTTCATTTTATTCCATCCCATCAAATGGAACATGCATTCCCTGAATAGTCTTTCAACCTGGAATAGCATCACACAAGGATACTATAATGTTACACAGGCTTTGATCATTACGAAGACTGGTGTAGTATTTGTTCTTAATACCTACCTTTAACAATCCTTTGCTTATCTAGTTTCAGGGAGTGGCATTATTTGCTTCAGTTAAACTATTTGTTGAAATTAATTGCTTTTATCTTGAAGGCTGCAAATACTTCCATTATGTTCTTTCAATAATCTGGACAAATGCTTTTTAGTTTATGGATTATTCATTAACCATGTGCTTTTCTTACTTAGGGTTTTGTAACCTCTGTCATGTGATTCCTCGATGGCATAAATGGAACTTTTAAATAGGATGATAACGATATCACAGTTTGTTAATAAAAAAAAAAATTGAAATAAATGGCTATTATTTTTTAAATCCAATAATGAGCTACAGTGACAAATGCCTGAAAGTGCGTGGATAGAAGACAATATTTATAACTGCGCTGGTAAAGGGTAGTATATTATATCATTTTAAATGACATCCACTTTATCTTTTTTAAAAATTAAGTTGGGAGAAAGTAATGTGTATAATATATGAAGAAACAGTAAAGAAAACGCCTCCCTGAAAATAAATGGCAATGTATATTTTCACAAGTGATTAGTGACTTGGATGCTTAATTAAAGACAATACAGAGGAAACCAGCTTTCAGAGTAAATGTGCTTCATGTTTACTGTAAGAAACATCTCACGGTCTTTCAAGCCACATGCCCAAAACCTGCAAAGCCCTCAGTGACTTGAAATGCAAGGCCAGCTGTTATACTAGGTACCATAAAAGGACATGTTTCAACCAACTTGATGAAGCATATTTCTTATATAGAATTACGTGGTGTCAGAACCAGATGTCTGATTTGGTTTATGTTTGTGTAGCAATGCCATGCTCCTGAGAGCCTGGAGTTGCCAGAGGAGTTACAGCTCTCCGTGCAGAGAAATCATAAACCAAACAAAATGTTACTCTATAGAAAGAGGTATATTAGTCTTTATAAACACACATAAAAATCCCCCTGCTTCTGGCCACAATTTTTTAAAAATTCTAGACCGGGATGAACATCACCAATCTTTTTTCTTGAAAAGCACATCAGTAAAAAAATAAATATTTATAGTGAATTTCTTGAAACTTGAATGATTTCCTGCCATTGCAATACTGACTACCAGAGAAAATTTATACTGTCTTGGGTGTTACAGCCAATGCTAAGTAAAATAAATTCTGAAAGAGTAGATTCTAGCTCTTGGAGTGTTCTGAGACAATAGTATCTCTCTACAAAGTTGAGAGCAGCAGGTTACAACAACTATTAACAGCAGTAGGGCTTTGCAAGTAAGAACAACTGTGCTTTCATGAAGCAAGATCATCCACAGAAAAGCAGAAGCATAACAGGAAGGCAAAGGCATTGCTTCAAGTTCTTTCTTTTGTTCTACGCATTTCTGTATCTCTGTGACTATCTGCGTCACTCTTGCAAAACAGCCTCCCTGTGAGACCCTGAGGATGCTGAAGACTCACACTTAGGGCACCCAGCTCCCTTTATCTGTAAACTGTGTCCATCTAGAGCCTCAGAGAAGAGTCACACTGCATGCTTGTAACTCAAGAAATCATTTCAGGGAACCACGAGGAGCAATGAGCCATGACACTTGCAGTGCATTGGAGTGACTGTTCCTCCTCTCAAAGACCTAGGAGATTCAAAACACAGTAGTGCAGTGCCAAATGTAGCAATGTGGGTTTATGTTCTGAAAAACTGGGTCTGTGTTCTATGGCCACACTTGGCACTGCATACAAATAGCTCTGGGGAAGCCCTCAAAAGAAATATCTAAAAAAAAAAAAAAAAAGAAAAAAAGAAAAAAAAAATAAAAAAAAAAAAAAAAAAAG